>JANHGN010001300.1:220196-249512 GCA_024605025.1 Megaceryle maxima | reverse complement strand
AAAAAATTAAAATAAAATTAAATTAAAAAAAATAACAATAAAAACCCGGCACCTTCACAGAAGGCCTGTCCTCAGTAGCTGCTGCTCCCCTGTAGCAGTAACCAGTTGTACCTACCACTTCACCCACTCTTCCCTTCCAGAAATTCCTGCTTTTGGCTCTGTGTTGCCTGGCTCTCACCTCCAAACTCACTGTTACATTGGCCAGATGCACATTTTTTGGACAATGCTACTTCCCCACCCAGATATTCTTGCAGAAATGCAAGGGTGATAAGAAATAACAAGTTAAACAAACATCAAAAGGGTAACCCCTGAGCTGAAACTTAATTTCCCTCCTCATTACTCAAGCATCAAAGATTGAATCTTGGAAAATTTCACTAGAAGAGGACAAAGAATGGGTGCAAACATAACTAAAGGGAATTCATTTAAGAATCTGGATGAATATTCATGGAAAATATTTTTGCATTGTTTGCCTAGCTCTAATTGTGTTCATTAAAGAAAAACTTCATTAGCAAAGCAAGAGCATATTGTTGTGCACAGCAGTGAACAAAATACAATCCTAGAAATAGCACTTACTGGTTTTTTTAAGCAGTGTGCGCAGGTTTGTCAGTTACTGGTAACAAAGGAAACATTTCAGAGTTATAATGAGCTCAAATGTTGACATAAACAATTCAAATTCATAAAAGAGAAAGGCACAGTTTGAGCTTCTTGCAAAACAAACAGTAAGACCAAAAATATTGGTATTAAATACTGAGGGAAAGGGTTAGATACTTGGAGGCACTAATGGATAAATAATAGAACTACTGCCATGCATTAGGGTATATGTGCATCATTGCCTGATGATGGATGACTTCTCAGGGTTTGTGAATATGTTTCCATCTAATTGCTGATGCACAAAGAAGGTATAATCTCTTGTATTAGTGCCAGCTAACAGAAGAGGGCTCTGTTTTTCAGCAAAAACCTCCTCAGTGCTGCAAACAGCTAGCACACGGCCACAACCCCACTTTACTTTGTAGTAGGCTTGAAACTAGGTATTTACCCAGGTATTGGACAAAATCAAGGTTCTTTTCCTCTCAGAAGCACTCTACTTTTCTTTGTCATTAGCAGTGTATCAATATTCCACTGCCAGGTCACATTTGGGGCACACTGCTCAGCAGCTCCACACCAATAAGCTGAGTCATTCCCCATGTGCTGTGTGTCACCTCAAGGGACCTCCTGCCATCCTGCCCAGAGGAGCCAGGTGTCAGAGAGTCTGGAACTGTGCCTGACATTAGGCATTGGACTGCTTGGCATCGCAATAATCAGATTCATTTGCTCATTGAGCATTTTGCAGAAGCTCAAGGGACACTACAGAGCCTTCATCAATTAAAAAAAAAAGCTGATAACACTTCTTCACAGCCTCGGGAAGATTAAAACACAACAAAAGCCACTTATACAGTGTTAGAGGCTGCACAAGTAACACAGCAAGAGATCATCTTTGATAAACATTTCATGTGATGTCCAGAAATGCACCCAGGGATTTTATGTAAAGCACAGTAAGTTTTGACTGAAAGCATCTGCCTCAGAAATGCCCTCAGCCTTGCTATCAAAGGTTTAAGTGAGAAGTAGCACACTGTATCTTGTGCACGTCAGAGAAAAGGGTACAGCTTGTGAATCCAATGCTGCAAGTCACTTGTATCAAGTAATTTGGGCACTTTCTTTGCTTTAGCAATGGCATCTCAGGGAAAATCATGCACCAACATTAGCAGATTCCAATTAAATGGGATAAATGCATTGCATTTTTTCCTTCTCTCATGCTACCCCTAGATTCGTGTTGCACTTTTCATTGACATTCAGCTCACTACAAAAAGAGCATTTAAATGGCAGAATAACATTTTTTGAGTGGGTATTTGCTCACTCTCTGTCCATATCAGTTACACTAGGGTATTTTTGTACTTTTATACTCATTTGTGTAATAGGTCCTTCTGAAGAAGGATTCGGAGGCTTCCCCACCCCCAAATGGCTTATCTAGGATAATCACTACACCTTTCCCTCCCTTCCTTCTTAATTTTCCCCACTGAGAGTCTAGATTTTCCCCTTTATATTACATTTGCCATATTCTTCAAGATTTGGAGACATTACTTGTAGTCACTCACAGTATTTCAGCTTCCAAAAGTTATGCAGTAATTTAACAATCCCAATACCATTTTGTTTCTCTCCTTAAAATCACCACTGCAAAGACCAATACAGCCTCTCACTAATAAACAGTTTATACACAACTGCCCAAAAGTTCCCCCCCCCCAATTATTAATTTTTCAGAAAGGCCATGTAATGTCCTTATTCAATTCCCCTTCAAAATGGCTCTGTTGCTTCTCCCTTAGTGTGTCTATTTTTGCTCACATATGCTAAAGGTTCAATCTGGATAGATCAGTATTACTAAGACATCAGGATTTGGCAGACAGCATCCTGACCAGAGCACACAGAGCAGCTCCGCTGAGCAAGCAAACATGGCAGGGGTGCTCACCAGTCAGGCACACACCACGCTGGTTGTAGTTCCTCTCTGAGTGTCCAACTCCACTGCTGAGACAGGGCCAGCTCCTTCATTCTGGCCTGCTTCAGAAGTGATAGCAAGAAGGATGAAGACTCAATATTTTTTTGTTACTAACACTTATGTACTCCAGCAGATGAGAGCTTTTTTTTTTTTCTTCTTTTAAACTGTATCTGAGAATAACTCTGTTTTCAATAGTTTCTGTTACCAACAAATGGCAAAGTTCCCATTTCATATTATTTTGATGTGTGTGTTAAGTCGTGACAGGTACCTGTCCTTGCCAACTAGCTCAAGCATGAAAATAAGGAGGCCCAGGAGACTAACACTATTTCAAGTAGTAAACATTATCAATGGAATTTCAAAGAAAAAGATAAGCCTATATTTTCTGTTTAAGAATACCCAGCTGGAAAAAAGCATTCTGTCAGGTATAACACAGACTGAATTACAACTTGTTTAATTGTAAGAGCCAATCAGCTACTCTCAACTAATAATAAGCAAAATAAGTGTGGTAGATCACATGGAATTAAGGAACAAGATATTACCTTTATATTGGCTTCCAAAAAATCAACCCTACCTGCCTTCACCCAACATCAAGTCTGAGAAGATCCTGACCTGTACTACCATGTTGCCTCACACACTTGGCTCTATTGGTCCTTGCTTAGCTGCCATCACTGACTGGGTTCACAAGGAAAAGAAACTGTGACAAGCTCTTGTCCACTGGTGGCATTTGCTCTACATTCATCAGGCTCAAAGTATGACGGAGGAATAAAATCAACAGTGTTACAGAACAAAGCGTAGAGAATAAAAGCCTGCTGTTACCTGCCAGCCCAGACAAGTTCAAGACACTATTAGAAACTTTCAAGAAAGTTCTCTTACTTTACAACGCAATCTGGGGACTTGACCTACCCCCAGGATGCTTCTGGATGTTTTTAGAATTTCTCCAGTGTCTTTTGTCTTCACCAAATGCAAGAAAAATCAATGGCAATATCTGCAAAACAGGCTTATGAGAGGCATTAGGCCCCTCTGATCTTAATTCTGGGGTAGTCCACTGATCTGAGAATTAGTGTTTTGTGGGGGTTAATGCGCATGGCTCCCATTAATCACCGTGGGTGCCATGTATACAGAAAGAGCAAGCAAACATACCAGTAACATTCACTCAGCCTCTGGGAACAGAGTGGTATTTCAGCACTTCAACATAATGAAGAGAACAGTACCCAAACCGCATAGCATACTACAGCAATAGACTTATTGCATCTAAGGAGTTTCTGATTGTTTTTGCCAGGGCAATATGCAACACCACTTTAAGTTGGATTAGATGTCTCTTCCCGACAGAAATATCACCAGACAAAAATCAATAAAGCTGTTTAACAGCCCAACAGATTTATCACCTGTATATTACACCTGATATTTTCACATGTCCCACTCTAAAGTGCAAGCTTTTGTCTATTGGCATTTTCCAAATGCGAGAAGTTAAAAAGATTCAAAAGCCAGCATTTCAGGAAAAGTAAGGCTTAATGGTTAAGTCAGATTAGACTCGTATTACCTGACAGAACAGGAACACGTTCCAACAATTACCTTTTGACATACTAATCTATGAACTGAACATTCAATTGCAACAATTTTAAATGGCTGGTTTAGTTGTCTGCATGCGTTGAAAAAATAATCAGCTAGGGTTGAGTAGGTTTCTGGATGAATAGTGTGAGTTTCTACCTTCAAGACAATGTTTAAAATCAGATCAGAAAAAAAACCACCCACAAAAACCAGACTTACCTGCCTTAGAGTACTGCAAGAATAGTGCATTCAGTAAAATTAAGTGACCCACAGACACAGGCTAACTGGTACCAACAGGCATTGTGGTAAATATCGCATTTGTGCATGATCTCATTTGCTCAGGCAAATCTTGAACTTGAATTGCCAATAGATCACCACTGGTTTACAAACAGAAAGATCTAAAAGCAAATTTCCCCCTAGTCCCTGAGATAAGAAAATAGCCACTATATGACAAGACTCCCCAAAACTCTGGAAGACTACTTCTTGCTATAGAAAGAGGCACTGAGGAGGAAAAAAAAAAAAAACAACAAAGCAGGATTGTAGCCTCCAATCATTTCCCTCAGCAGCAGAAAGATACAGTGAGGATAAGCCCAGTGCATAAGGTCCTTCTTGCTCTGAGGTTTAGTGGATCAGTTCTCTCAGACAGCAAATCTTCCTGGCAAGAGCCAGAATAAGGGAGAGCACAAGGAAAACAATTACTACCTACAGCCCTGTCCTCCCTCAGTGGGCTCTGTGCTCCGTGGGGCTGAAAAGTCTGCAGATGGTGAAAGCCTACCATTGCTCTTCACAATTATCCCCTTTCAGTTGAGCTGCTTTATGTTAAACTGCCCATGCATTTGAGTTGTAAATCTGCTCTAGGACTGCAAACACAGTACTCCAGAGCAGCACATTGCTCTAGGCAGTCCAACATTGTCAGTGGCAATGTCAATTGGCAGTGAAGTACTACTGCCCATCCTCCATTCAAAAACCACCAATATCTGACAATAAAACTCACAGCTTCTCGTGGGGTGGGGGGGTGTGGTGGTGTATCCCTTAGTACATCATGGAACCAACCTGCAGAGAAGCCCTGGAGAGATATCAAAATCAATATCCAAAGCTTATGGAATCAGCGTGGCTCAATGTGTCATCTCTTCTACTCGTGTCCTACAGCACCTTCTCAATATTGATTTTAGTCTTTGACCACCCTCCCAACGACATTTTATTTAAAAAACAAATTATTTTCTGAAGTCCAGAACTGCTTTGGTAAGATGTACCTGTGAATTTATGGGGTCTATTCTCTAGGCTAAGGCATTTAAGAAGAATCATAGTAAATGTACAAGAAAGCTAGATGAAAACTTGCAAGCCAACGATTTTTCTACTTCCCCTCTCAATGGTTATATCCGATTTCTTCCTGTACTTCTCTGACAGGAATTCCAGGTCTGTGTCATCTCATCATTCCACGCTGCAATGATTAACAGATGTTTAATCTGTAAAACATTCAAGTCAAACTCCTGTCACCTACATTCAAGCTTGCACCATTTTCTTAGTGTCTTCATCTCTTACTAGGGTTTTTTGTTTGGTTGGGGAGGGGGGGGGAGGGGTGTGTATTTATTTTGTTGAAGAACTAAAAGAAAATAAAAAGCTATGACCTTAGCTTTGTCACCTATGACACTTAACTGGTTTCTGGGAGATAAGGTAGCTCCTACCAATTCATCACTCTTTTAAGGAATCTTAAGACACTTAGCAAACACCCAGGTCTTACACAACAGGAGAACTATTATTCTGCACCCATGTGTTGGGAAACTGAGGCACATTACAAGGTAACTAGCCTGCCAGGTTGCAGACAGGGGTAGAGACAAGCACAGAATGCAGCCCACAATACTCCTATTCACAGGATTTTCCCACCAGATCCATGGTGGAACAGATGATCCCAGGCAAGATGAGGTACACGCAGTCCCAGCCCTACCCCAACATAGTGTTCAGGTGAGAAATTCCATTAATATTACCGTAACAAGTGGTAACACTAAATGCTGTCACAACAACACAAATGCTAGGATTAACACCGAGACTCCAGATGCAATGAGAATGCTAACTAAGTGCACCGCACCGTGAAAACCAGACCCCACTTAAAAATGATTAAAGACTTAGAGTAGGTGTAGGTAGGAATCAGAGGAGAGGAAAGAAGGCTCTTCTGACTTTACAGGTGGAGAACAAAGACATGACAGGGTCAGGAACTGAATGCAGAACTCTGAATGCCAGACTCTACCTTAATCCATACGAATATTTTTCCTGGAAGAACTTGTTTTCAGGTGAGTTTCTAGCAATCTGTTCAGTCACAGCACTGTCATTTTCCTTCATTTTCAGCCCTATGTTACATACAGTACATTGATTTTTGAATTACTCCAAGACCTTTCTTTGTTTAAAGAATTCTATTAAGCTCAGTATGCAGAATAAAGGTGTCATAAGCATTAGCTAGACCGTGAGAGGAAAAAAAAAAAGGTTTAAAGTAATAAAGCATAGAGTGAAATAAATTATGAGGGAGAAAAAAAAAAAGCAGGCTAAAATGAAGTTAAAATATACAGTCCACTAATCTGCAGAATTTAATTTATACTCCTAACGATCACATATTCCTTCCTTATTGCATTTCCTCTATTTAACTGATATTGATGTTGTCCCAAATGTAATTGCCCTACACTGGCACCAACACGATGGAGCTCAGCTTCAGTAGTTTTCCAAAAACAACTTCCTATTATCATCTTTCCAGTTTCAATAACGCAGTCCTCCCCATAATACAATATGGATGGCTTCTCATTTGTATGCACAGCTTCTATATTGCAGAAGCAGTCCAGGATCACATCCAAATGTCTTATGGGCTTTTTATAGCTACAGTACATTTGATTTACAGCTACTCCAGCAAACTGTTGTACTCATTACCATTGTAAGTCGAGGCACTTACATCCTTTTTGCTTTTCGTGCCCCTTGTTTTACTGCAACTTTAAGAGGCTCTAGTGATAGGTCATTGACAAAAATCAGACTCATCTTTTATCTTTCAGCTTATAATTACCTCATTTTGAGGACAGAGTATTTCCTGCCCACAATGTGGCCAAGGCACTCTTAGTATTAATAAAAATTATGCAAAACATTTGTTTTTACTACCAAAAAAAAAAATCACGAATCATTTGAGCAATTAACAATTCCTCAAACACTTAAATACTATGGCATTTTGGTATTCCAAAGTAAATTTCAGAAACTTGAACTGTACTTTAATTGCACTGATGTTTATCTTAGATTTATAGGAACATCTGTATCCACAAGGGAAATTATTTTGTTAATTAGAAGACAGGCATGCTTTGTTTGATTAGCTGACAGGGTCAAGAAGTAGAAAGTAACATATCCTGACATGAAGAGATTTGAATAATAAAAAAGACAAGCAAATCTATGAAACACCTTTGCACACCTAGACTAACTCAATTTTTAATTAGCACACCTTAACTTCATTCTTACATCAAGGAATTGCATCTACTTTAATTTATAATTACACTTGTCAAGAAGCCAAGAAAGGAAACTGTAGAACAGACAACTCAATCGTATCATTAGCCCATCTATTTGAATGCAAAACCACTTGTTCTAGTAAAACTTTCCTAGGCAATAAAGCCAAAAAGATGCTTAAAATAATAAGCTTTCAGAGAAAGCTCTTCCTCAACCCCCACCCCACCTTGACTCAGCCTTCAAGAAAGTCATGGATCTAGTTAATAGTCAGGCAGATCATGAACTCCGAGTTGCCAGAAACAGCACGCATGCAGGATTTTAAAATGATTTTGGAGGATTATGTTCACTATCTCCACTCCATTGTGATTACAAGACAATAGACCCAAATTAAGGCCTGATGTATGCTTAAGAGGGTTTGCCATATATTGTTCCATTTTACCTTTGGTGTAAGGAATGCTATTCTGATATACAACCTGATTACGTATTCAAAGCTGCTACAATGGTTAGCAGTTAACCAATCCCCCTTTGCAGATTTTCATTTGGCTTCAATTCATGGGCAGAATCCATGGCTAAGAACAAGATACACACTTCAAGGTTATTTTCAGAGCTCTTGTAATTTCACCTCAGATTTTGATCAAAAATTGCCTCTTTTTTTCTTCAGAAGAAAAAAAATTACTCACTTTTGAAACCACTGGTACCCTTGAAATCTTTACTTAAAAATAAAAAAGATTATTATAGCAAGGTCTACACCTCAGTCTTTAAGAATAATTAGGATCTGTAGGGATTTCAACATTACATTCAGATGCATATTTATCACAGCCAAGTTAATTATCACTCTTCACTAAGGACAAAATAATTAAACTAATCATGCTTAATGAAATTTCTATGATAATCAATGTCTCCAAGTAAGAGACCTAAAATATATTAGTTGGTCTGATTTGCTACTAGTTGGATATTTACTAATTAAATGTCATTTCTCAATTTATGTTAAACTCCCTTTTCCATTTCTACTGCTATAAAATAAAGGCATCAGAAACTCCCAGCCACTTCTTCTGGTGTTTGCAAAATTACTTTAAAACTTTACACTTAGGTATAAATTTATCTGAGCATTTAGTTTAACATGCCTATTTCTTCCTTTAATTTTAATTCTTCCTAGATATTCAAAAGCTTCTCTGGACTGTACCAAAATCCTGGGCATGTGGTGAGCCTTCTTTGCCCTTCTGTTCCCACTGCCTCACCTCCTCTTGCAGTGGAAGCATCCCAGCCATCGGATGCTTCCATGCATCTCTTTGCTGAAGCCACCATACAGCATTGTGCTAGTGGGGAGAACATAACTACCCAGACAAACTGCCTCTATCCTATCTGCTATTTAAATTAGGCATTAGTGTTAAAAACAGACTCAAAGTCAACACTGTTTTGATTTCTATCACCTCTGCCACACTTCAAGTGATGCTGTTGCATGGACAAGCCATTATGGATTACAACACATGCATTTTCTAATGAACTCAAGCAATTAGTAACTGCATGTGCTAATCTGTCCGCCACCTCCTAGGATGCTTTTCAAGTATGGAAAGAAGAGATCCAAATTAGAGAATGTGTAAAAATGAAGCCAGAGTTAAAGGGCTGCACCCTCCCCTCTGTTTTCTCTTGTCTAGAGCCAGAATTAAAAAGTAATTCTTAGTCATCAGCTGACACCTTTTCTTCACAGTGTTTCTCCACCATATGGTGCAGCGCTCCTTCGGCACAGCTGAAGCCAGGGGAGAACAGGGTCACTAGAAGCATGGTACAGATCCAAGGTCATTCGAGATGTGTAATTTCTCCATTGAGACAGCCTGGCTGGCCTCCTATGAATAAGCTCTGGACTCAGATCAAGTTCCCTGTTAATTAGGAGATAGAATCAGACAACATCTTTCTTCTTCCTCAGCCATAAAAAGCAGCGGTCTGGCAGCTGGTTATGACACAACGTTGCTTTACTGGAAAATCATCCCTTCAGAAAACACTGACTGGTGCAAAATATAAAATTCAATACTACTGCAAGACAAGCGTTTCAGGCAGGCTTATCGATCTGTTGATTATCTTTCTGTAATATACAGGTATTTGGGGTTGTTACACAATATTCACTAATCTGTTGGCTTTTAAAATCATGTTTATTTCTGTATCAGTACAAGTTACACAGAAGTTACTAAATAGAGAAGCACAGCATTGATTTAATAGCTTTTACTTCCATTTAACAGATTTGTTTTCAAGAGTTTTATGTATTTCAACAATTTATTTTTTTTTAGTGGTTTAAAAATACACTTGTTCTGCTTTTCTGCTCATGGCACTCACAAGTAGGGTGTGAGTACATGATATGAAGCAAATGTTTTCACAAGATTTCTTGTAAATGCTCTTCTTGGAGAAAAAAAAAAAAGGAGGAAAAAAAAAAAGAGCAGTAGCATGGCTACAGCTCAGACAGAGACTCGAGAGAAAAAAAAAAAAAAAATTGTGTTCATTCCTCCACAAGTCCTGCCAAATCATTTTCACGTCTCACCTTCACATTTGCATCATGAAGATGGATCTCTTGATATTGAGACTTATTACTATTAATTTGGTGGCTTTCTTTGAAGGTTTTAATCTTAAGTACCTGCAACATGATAAGGCCCATTTTATAAATTAGAAAAGGATGTCCTATGCCAAACAAGCTCCCCAAGCAAGAAAGCAAAGCAGCTAAGAGCAGCTGCAGTCAGCCTAGGACTGAAAGCAGACAAAGGACACCATCAGTTTCTGTTCTCCCTGATTTATTTTGTGCTACACTCTCCTTGGCCAGAGTAGATTACCTGGCATCATCAAGTTAATTAGACAGTGACAGCCAAATGGAACAAACAGAAGCAGCAAAAATACTGGGCAGCAATCTGACTGCCAAAAGCTCTCACGTGTCACTTGAATGCAAGAGGAAGGGAAATTTCTTCTCTATTAGTGACCCATGGGGTATGCATTCATCTTATTTCCATAAAATTTCAACTCTTTTATATTTCATCTCTGACATATCCAACTCCCCTTTATTCAACCTTCAGATGACCCCAGATGATATAAACACAATATAGAGGATTTATTTTTCCCCTGACATATTTCTATGATGTCCATCATCATCATGGCTAGATGCTGCAATTATTCTATTTGAAACAATTCAGATTAAGATGCTACAAAGTTCAAGCATCCATACAAAACTTCAAACTCCAAAGTACAGAAATCATACTGGTGTATGCTGGGAGTATACCACTGAAAAGTACTACATCAATGGAGTTATTCTCACTGAACATCAGTTTCCTGCTTGTGAGAGAGATAATTTTTTTTTTTTCTCCCTTTTGCTGTCAGATCTTGGGTTCATGCATTACCTACCAAGTCCATCTGCGTGTATGTTCACATAAAAAAATACAGACTCAATAATGGTAGGAGATACCAGATAATATTACAAGAAAGGTGGGAGTATCTAAAAAGAGAAATAAGCAAATTGGTAAATTATCTGCTATAATTTTCTCTGGTATCACATATCTCATAAATGTACTCTGAGAACACAAAATGAAACCATTCCCATTTCTTAGTCATTTTAATAAGAATATCAAAGCAATAACATGGTGATCCTTAAACCTTAGAAATAACAATTTACTTCTACAATTGTTAATTCATTATTCTTTCAATTCTACACAAACGCTGCCTGAAAGCGTTTATATGTAAGTCAACATTGGACAGAAAAAAAAAATAAACCAACAAAAAACTCCCACAATGTCATCTCAATGTAGTCAACTCCAAACAAAGAGCTTGCAGTTCATGGCACAGTCAGTACTGCCCATTTCTGCAGTGTCCACAAACACTAACTGCCCGTTTGCTGTTTTGTAGCAAAGTGATAATTATCTTTTGTTGGAGATTTCAACCTCCATGTAATTGCCTTGAACACTTTAAAAAAAATATGCTGAAGTCAACAATGATGAAATCAGCAACTGGAAGTTCAGAATAATTTTGTTTAGACTTACAATAAAGCTAAGAGGCAATGAAATTTGGAAGACAACTTGACATGTATTTCTAGTTCTCAGTCAATGTGACCTCTCTTTAGAAAGTGGAAGATATCAAGATGGTCCACATTACAGATCAGCATAGATACACATGTACCATGCACAGCCAACTTACAGGAACAAAGCTTTACATGGACTTTGGCTCCCAGAAAAAGATGATGTAATAAAAAAAATAAAATCCCACATATTGCAAGGTGAGCCTTCTACTCTCCACCTGAGACTGCAGGTTCTGCGTAAAGCTCCCTAATGCACCTATTCATTCAAGGGGGACTACACTCTGTGCCAGCCCTTAACTCCAAGGGACTTGAATTTTTTAATATTAGAAACCAGGGTCCTTACTAAACACAGTCTTAAAAAAAAGAAGTGGCAACCTTGGTCCTTAACACCCTTCAGCCAAAATTCATAGAGGGACAGCACTACCCAAGCAATTCACTCAAAGTTGCAAGCAGAACCTGAAGCAGGCCATGGGAAGCAAACTCACACAAAACCAGGCAGGCAGCTTATCTTTTCTCTCAAGCACCAGCTCCCCAGCTTTTCTAGCAAGGATAAATGAGATAGAAAGAAGTCAAGGGCCTGAATGCCAGAAAAGCAGAGCACTGGGAGCTCAGACTGATTACTCTCACCCTTGGCAGAGCCAGCAATAGTACACAGGCCCCTTTGATCCCCTACAGCTGTGCAGGGTCTCAAGTGTTATCAAACAGATAACAGTATGTGCACATATCAGCTGATGGGGACACTTCCATCTCCCCTTTATTTAATGGGCTATGTCTTTGACCCTCCCATTAGGCTGATCATTGCCTGCTTTCTCATTACATTGCTGTCACACTGTTTATTTTCTTCAATTTATTTTCTCACATATATATAACCCAACAACCCAGCAGGTCTGCAGTATTTTAGTGACATGAAAACCAGAGGGAGACATTAAAACATGGAGACCACATATGCTGGTATTTAGCTTGAGGACTCACGAGTTTCACTGAAGCATTATATGAAATGAATAAATGTTGTTATGTAGGTGACCAGGAAAGGAGAGGCTAATCAAGCTAGGGCTTTGGAAAGCTGACAGAGCTCTGACTCCTGCAATACCCAAGAACTTCTTCCTTTTCATTAGTCTTTCTCTGTTGACAGAGCATTTCCACTGGGTATTAGAGTCATTCTCTGCACATAGGCTTAGAAAAGACAAGAAATTTCTCCTCCCCTCTGCCCACACTTAAACCTGGAGGCTGTGCAAACCTGTTTCTGAGGTTTACTTCATTTCATTCACAGCAAAACCAGTTACGTTGTGAAGCATTTTGAAGTAAGTGACATAATTATTGAGATAACAACAACAGAGGCAAGGTCACAAAGTCACGTAACAACACAACACGTACCTTCATACACTAGTGGAATCCATCTTTGCCAAGGAGACAAGAGTATCATATTAAGAGAGCTCTGTCAAAGAGTGATTGAAATAGCTGCTGCAATTGGGAAGAATTTTTTTCTTCTCCCTGTTAAGCACAGAACTGCACTCTGAGCCTTATCACTCAAGTTCAAGAAACGTTAATTGGTTACTGGGAACTCAGGTGGAGGAGGGACAGTCACACTGCTTAGTTTTAGCTATCACCTTCAGCTGCTTCATTTAGCACCTATGCTTCTGAGGCACTCAACAGAGCTGCTGGAGGGGCTACCTGTCTGCTTTTGACTGCAATACATAAAATAGCACAAACAATCCCTCTCCAGGTACAGTTCATGAAAAAGGAAATATTAGCTAGAGATTTATAACATAAACACAATTTTGGCAAAGCCGTAGAACACGATTTCTGTTTTTACTTCCCCATCTTGCAGAAGTAACTGAAAAATCCCTTTACTGCGGATCTGAACATCCACATGCTGCACAGAAACACAGCTCTTGAACAGGAAAAGAAACCAAAACAACAAGCCAACAACACAACAAAACAAAAGATTGCTTATGAAATTCAGTACTGATAAATCTGAAGGTGACACAAAAACTACCGAGGAAAATGTTCTTGGCACAGTCAGTTCACAGAAACAGAAACCTTTAGAAAAGCATAAGAAGCTGAAGAAAGAGCCCAACACCAAAAGCAGGATAAAATGATGGTGCGACTCTCTCTCAACACACTCTAGTAAGCTTTAGATCCCATGAGACTAAGAAAAGCAGTACTGGGCACAAAAAACCCACAAACTTCATCACAGAAGCAAGCATCACCAGGTGCATGAAGCAACAGCACCAATCAACCCTGAGGAAAGCTTCCCTGGCAAGACAGTCTCCCAAAACTAAACTAAAAATACAGCATGCAAAGAAAACAACTTACCTTGGAGGAACAGCTGTCTTATAAAGAAATACTGATTTCAGGCTTCACATTTTTCCTCTACATCTAGCTTATAACTATGCAGAGAGTTGTATTCACTCAGGCACCGATGCCCATGCACCTAATACTCAATATATTATTACATTTAGAGGTCAAAGTTTATTTCTTTCACCTCTTCTCCCTCAGGTCTTGTACCTCTGGCTGCCCCGGCTGCAGCTGCTTATTGCTGGAGCTCTCTGCAATTTCCTCCTTCTCAGTGGGGCCTGGGCAGGGGCTAATTGGTGTCACCTACCTAGCACCACTGGTTCCTCTTACAGAGACAGTCCTGTATTTCCACAGCACCCTGGGTGGGGAGCACAAGCTCAATTCCTTTCACAGGTGGCTAATTTTGGTCATATTTAAAAACCAAGAGTTGAGTAAACTTGGTCTTGAAATTGCATTGGGGTGTTGAAATAAAATGAATGTTAAGGGGTCAGCCTCCTGAGAGTCTAATCTCATGGCCTGCCTCTACAGTATTCATGGTATCTTTTAGTTCATGCCTCTGCTAATTGTGGAGCTGTTAGGGCCAGAGGAACATCCTTCCATTTTTTCCCAGTGCCAGCCCTGGGTGGGATCTGAGGGGGCCTTACAGGCTCAAAATGGTGCCCACAGCAGTGGTGCAGTGCTGCAAGAACAGGCCTTCCTGTCTGCTCCTTTCCAACCCTCTCACTAGCAGATATTTTTATAGTGAGCTTCAACAGCCCATCTCCCAGTAACCAGCAGCAGGTTTTATCTTCCAAAGCTCTGGAGAAGATGCTTAAAGGGCAGGTGGGCAGCCCCCAGGTGAGAGGCAGCTATGAGGGTACCCTGGCCTATGTGGGGGTGAAGGGAAATGAGCTCTGCTAAATTCACGATGATCTCACATCAACTGTCTAAAAACTGCTGTTCACTGAGTGACCCCCAGAAGCCAGAGCGAGCCTTTTCTGATGAAAGCACCTATCCCTGCATGAACTTAGCAGGGAGGCTGAGGGACAGGGGTGCCCGGCCTCTGGGTTAAGAGAGTCACAGCACCAGGTTTCAGCATTTCCTTTTGCAAGGGCCTTTTCTTTGGCTGTTTAATCTTAAAAGTTAAATAAATAAATACATTTTAAAAATCTAGTAATATTACAGGATATATGCAAGTTTGGTAGCTTCCCTGATCTCATAATTTCTAACATAAACATAGGAGCAAACCAATTCTTCTCTAGACAGATTTTGTTCTCCCATGCAGTGTTTTAATTTTTGTAGCTTAAGTGCTGTACATCCTTCCTGAATCCCACCATGTGCTACTGCAGCATCCGCTGTCACTACATAAGTCAACAGTCTTTCCAATAAGCCAGTCAGTCCAAAGTATAAATTCATATGCAAAAATTACATTATTCCTGTAAGCAACTTATGTTATGAATAAAGCCCTAAGACAGAACCCAATTCTCCATGCAAAGCCGATGTGCAAACTCCTAAATTAAAAAGAAATCTCAGGCAGGTGGAAGTGCTGTTTTGGGACCTTTCTGGGGTTGCAGTTGCCAAGGAAACTGCTTCCTTTGTGCCCAGTCAAAAGCTTTGGCTGTTTGGAGCCTCATCCCAGCTATGCATGAATATGCTGTAGCATCAGAATGGAACAGAAAGTGCTAGAAATACTCCAATAAAATATATAGATATTCAAAATAAGAACTTCCTCACAAAAACATCTCTCCCTAAAAAAAGGGGTAAAGCAGGAGCTGCTCTTGTGAGGCTTGGGGTCTGCAGTTGCAAATTCCCATAGCAGGTGACTCCTCTTACCTTCAAAGATGAAGGCAGAGGCACATGGGGACAGCTCTTTGTTTGTGATGCACTCCAATAGATAAAAGTGATGCGTAATAAACTGCAAAAATTTACAGGATATATCTCATTTAAAAGTCATACTTCCCGCCCCGCCCCGAATTGACCTGTCATAGAAAGCACCAATAGCTAAAAGAACTGTCAGGAAAGGAAAAAAAAAAAAAAAAAAAATCAAACTATTCTGGTTTATTACTACTTTTTTCAGTGTTTGCTTCTTGTACTTAATTACTTAGTTCTATGTTTTTCCATGAATTCTATGTAGACATCAGGGGAGTCTCAAAAGAAGAGGTTTTTTTCAGGTCTAGAGCTGAATTATTTCCAGTGTTACTGATTAATTTTGTATGAGGAATAAAGAAAAACAATTGCAAACCCACAAGAATGAGGATGACATCTCTCAAGCCTTGGCTTGATTTTAGTGAAACTGCTTAACTGATGCTAATACCTTTACTTTTCTGACATTGATTTACATTAGAATCATAGTGAAACAATTCTAGTTTAATGGATTAGCCTTCATTCCTTGATGCATTCTTAATCTAAAATTAATAGCACCCTCAGGTTACTCTACTTTTCTACAAGTGGTTTGTAGTAGCTTCAAAATACTGATGTAGCTTTGATGCTTTTCACTAGCCCTCAGTTTAATACAAGCCAGTTTAATGGTCACTTTACATCTATTTAAAGTCAAAGCCAGGACAAGAGATTTACAGAGACAAGGAACATAAGCAAAGTAGGAATGAAAAGTGATAACTACAGATTTGAGACTTCAAGTGAAGAGAGGACTACAGATAAAGAGTATAAAGTAAGCCATCCTAAACTCTCTGGATCCTAATGACCACTAACATCTCTTAAATACAAAGATGTGCTACAAGGACATGTTCAACAAGTTTAGCAGAAGAGTGCTCAAGAGCCCACGGTATTTCTGTTGAAGAAACTACACCACAGAACACAATCTCACTGATCTCAAAAGTGAGTTTTACCTTAATCTATTAATCCCAGTTTCCCAGGCCACAGGATTGAGTACCGTCATGTGATCTGATAATCTGCTACATATCCCAAGGAGGGCTATTTAAAATTAATGCAAAACTGATGAGGAAAATGCATTTTTGGTCATCTTGGAAATCTCTGGTAGACATAATTGCCCTGTATTGTAGGAAAGGAAAGAGGAAGCAAAACATTCATCATTCCAAATGCCATTTGGCCTTTCAGAGTAAAAGCACTAGAACAGCAAGGAAAAAAAACATCCAAAATAGAACAATTACTCCAACTTTTATTGGGGAAAAGGTTCCAAAACATTTTTAATTTTACTGGCAAGATGCAGCTACAGACGGAAATGGCTGGTTTCTTGTCTTTTCCAAAGGGCAAGTGCTATGCCTTTATTACAGCTGTTTCAGAGTGTCTGAGAAAAATTTAAGTCATTATTTGTAATGAGAAACAAAAGGTCAGACAGCTAGTGCTAGATTAATAAAACAGTGAAATAAAAATATTTTTCAGAATGAGTTCTTCAACTTTTGTTTATTTATTAAAAGAAAAGCCCTATAATTGAAAAAATTTGGTGCAGTTGTTAAAACCAATCCTATGAATGAAGGTGAAGGCCAAGCAGGAAAGCATCGCAGCTATTATAAAATTGCAGGGAATGTGACTGAAGAAGCTGCTTCCCGCCAGGCTCAGAAGCATCACTGGACAGCAATACTCTGCTTCCTCCCTCCCAGGACCTGCTAGTTGCTGACAATGCACCTTCCCTTTGCACCAGCTATGGCTGCACCTGTTTCCCTTGAAATCTCCTGAAACTCCCCCCATTCATTCAAATGGCTTTTTACATTCTGGTAGCATTTGACATAGCCAGGAATTTCTGAAATGACTCTAAAATGGTAACCAAAACACATCTGACTCCTCCCTTCGCTTTCTTAGCGCCTTCATGAGCACAGCTAGGTGGCTGTGCATCAGACACAAACCCTCACCATCCGGCAGGATTATTTCCCTATAAACTGGTGTAAATCACGCAGACCATTGCTCCAGCTTTGGGCACACTAAAACTATAGAAACCATGCTCCAAATTACAGGACTTCTGGCAGATCTTGTTAGTACAGATGCAGAAGTTCTTCAGAGACAGCTGTTTTGACATTCTGGTTAGGAAATGGATGCCACACGCGCCGAGCTTGGTGCACATGCTAGCTCCTTGGCAGAAGCATGCTCAAGTCCATCTGCTGTATACGGCAACTGGCCAATTCACATTGCAGATTATAGGCTTCAGTTTGACAGAGAAACACGACAAAATCAGAGTTTAAAAAAGAGCCTGAGGGGAAAAAAAAAAGAAAAGAAACCAAAACAAAAGCTATTGTGAGAGATACAGGGAATACTGGAAATTAAAACCCTGAGAAATACTCTTTAATTTTTCAACTTTTTTTTTTTTTAAAGGAAGTAAATAATTCTGTAAAAACACTGCAGTGACCAGGCATAAATGTAGCACTTGCACGATGTGTGATTGTAACCGTGTCTGTAGGTTATTGAAGCTCCATTGTACATCTCTCTACAGAAAGCTGCAGTTCTAGTAATGCATGTTGTGTTCAGAAGGAATGTCACCTGAGGAAAATGTTCCCATTCTCAGAATAAAGCTTTCTAAGAGCTGTTGGAATTGATACTGCCTTACTTAGCCAAGTAAGTGTCACAAGTCCATAAAACAGAGAGACTGTGAGTTGTGGTCAGAGAATAAGTCCTATAAAGCTGACAGAAACACTTACAGAAATAAGCTGTTAGGAATTACATTATTTTGTCTGTTAAAGGCAACAATTCCTTATATTCATCCTACAATTTAAAGTACTAGTCTTAAGAAGACTCGAATTCTGATTTTTAAAAGAAACTGATTCTGATTTAATTTCATTTTATTTTTGACAAGTAAACATCCCATGAGATGCCTAATTTAGGTAAATTAAAGGAAGAACTTCAAAGCAGGTAAGAAGCTGGCACCTAGGACACTTAAAAATGTTACTGACATTCTACATGTAACGAGACGGAGGTAGAGATGCTCTGAAAAGACAATTGTAAATTGCCATTTGATTTTGCTACAATTTTGTCATCATCTCCCAGGCGTGACAGGGGAAGAAGTGGAGGATCAATATGACTAGTGGATCTTTTTCTACAGTATATTGCTATCATTTAGCTAAAGCTGATAAATACCACAGCTGAAGTGCCAAGAAGGAAAAATGAGAAGTAGTAAAACTTACTGCAAATTATAATGGGGAAAAAAAAATAAAAGAAGATGGTTTAGGGTATGTTTTGACATGTGCTTAGATATCACCAGGAATCCTACTGTAGATGAATATGTGCATAGAGGTGAAAATTATCAGTGATGTGTCATCAGTGAAGAGGGAACAGAACAGAGAATGAGCAGGATGGTTGGTTGGTTGGTTTGTTTTGTGTGTGGCATGAAACACACAGAGCTGATTACCTGGCCACTCTATCTTTGGACCCCAAATTCCTTCCTTAACATTGGATCTATCAAGAAAGAATTGCTTAGGCGCACCAGGAGAGAGCCCTGGGAGCAGCACCACAGGCTGCCAGACTGTACAGCTGCAGCAGACCAGACATGAAGAGCTGTTTCTATTTCTGCTAAAGAAAAGTTTCCTCTAAGAAATCACTGCAGGGCTTGAATAGTGACAGGAGATACAAGTGGCAGAAGTCAGACAACTATATATGGCAATACCAGAGCAGGGGCTTAATCATTTCTCTACTTATTTCAGCTGCCACACAGAGGCAACAGTGCACAGGAGAAACATCACTAACTGAGTGTCAAGATTGCAAATGAGTTATGATTTCTTTCTTTGCTAATATAGGCAAGTTATATTCTCTTCTTCTGAGTCAGGCAAATACCTTGCCGGGATTTTGCTCAAGTTAGAGTCTAGTTCCAGGGTCCTTGACCTGCAGGACCCTCCAGTCTAACTCATGGTCATAGGAAATCAAAGAAAGAAGAAAGTCAGGAATGATGTTTCACCACATAGTTTGCTTCCTCTTGACATCCACATATTAATAAAAAATTACATTGGCATGTGCTGTAGAAACAAAAGCTTCTCCATACCTTTTCATAATCTTCAAATATCAGTGATTGATTAAAGCTGGATGGTGAGACCTGAAATAGCCCCCAACCCATCTAGTCAAAGAAAAGACAAAAACCATTTCTGCATCAAGATTCATCTCATCCTTAAGTAAACACAGAAGATGAGTCAGATGAATCTCTCCTTCAAAGCATCAAGTATAAAAAAGAGCATAAAGCAGCAACTAATGGAGCAACAGACATCTGCGTGGTGCATGGTTGATGTTAGGGAAACCTATTCCTCCTGTTCCTGAAGCAGTCATTCCAAGCCTAGTCCTATCAAGGGGACTTTTCAGCAGGTCACTTTTTCTGCTAGCACCTCCTACATGCCAATCCAAATGTCCACCACCTATAAAACAAACTAACATAAAGGCAAACGAAGTCCTAATTGTTACCAGCTCACTGAACTTGACTCAAACCTAATTTGAGAGGGACATACAAAACCATTTCTACTCTTTGCAGGATATGTCATCTTGCCATTTAACAGTGTCTCTAATTATGCAACTGCTTTACTTCTAACCATCCAATGTAGTAAATCATTCCATGGAATTACAACAGGAGTTACCTGTTATTTCACCTGTGATGGTGTTGACATCTTTGCTGAGCTAGCATGTGGTTTAGTGTCAGCAAGAGCTTTTGTAGCAGCCATGGAAGGATACTGTCAAAATGTTCCTTACCAGCTGCTATACTTTCCAGCCAGTAGCAGATACTGCAAATTAATGTTTAAAACATGTTTTGATTTAATCAAATAGACAGCCCTCCTGCAATGTATTGCTTTCTGAAAATAGCTGAGCGACCATTATGTTTTATGTTAACTATTAAAACATTATGGATGCATTACATAGAGTCCAGTAAATAAGAATTTTCACACATATTTATCCGGTTGAGCTCACCACCACCCTTGACAATTGAAAGGTGGAAATTCTTTCTTTTGACAGACAGGAGATTAAGAAGCATAAATGCATTGAGACTGTCATTTTCAAAAGACCAGAGCAAGTCTAATGCCCCAGCCTGTGAACCAGGCACTAACAATTGTATGACTTGTTGAAAATCCCAGACCTATAGCTCCTTTCTTTCAAATCACCAGTGATCAGTGATCCCCACTTTCCAGCTCATTTCCACTAACAAAGTGAGGCTACACCACTTAGAGTAAAATGAACAAGGAGCTCTATTGGAATGGGCATCCATCCTCATCAGTAATCCAGTTTTTAGGGAACACACTAATGAAGATGGCACAGATGCTCTATTCGATGACACAGCATTAGGTTTTTGGATATCAACATGTGATATGTGATTTGGCTTGAGATGTGTTTTCAATAAATTTTGGACAAAATCCTCTATTTTGCTTTCATCTTTCAGGAAGCCAGACTCATTCTCACATAACACAGAATGAGTTTGACCCAAACAGTCATTTTTTTCTGTGGTCTGCTTCTTTGTATTCAAGCTAACTATGCTTCCAGGGTCTGATTTTATGAACATTACAGGAAATACATACCCATGTAGCTCCTGTGAAAGGCTACACAGATTCTAGAGTGCTGCAAAACTCTTTAATATGTGGATTGTGATCAGAATCAATCACTGGGCTATTCATCTGATGCTATTCAAAGGCCCCATAAAGTATGCAAGTAACCTTCATTTCAGAATTTCAATCAAGGTATTTATTGAGAACCATGCTGTATCTTCTGGTTAAAAAAAAAAAAAAAAAATGTAGAAAGATAGAGTGGGGTAATAAACCAAACTACACCCAAAATGGAAAAAGATACACTGTTAATGAAAGTGCATTTAAAAAATAAAATAAAATTTTAAAATGTGGTCTAAGAATCCCACAGATTCGTGGATTAGAAATCCCATTTATTCAGGCGCTTCAAATATCAGATTTCACCTCACACACAGCAAATAGCCAATACAACAGGGGACTTCAGGTACTTAAAACACAGAGACTAATATTTTATCACATCGAATCCAGGGGAAATCAGTGCAAGTTTCCCAATGCTTAATAATGAAAGACAAATTCCTTCTGGTTTTTTGTTTGTTTGTTTGCTTTTGTTGTTGTTGTTTGTTTGGGGTTCTTTTAATTTTTATCTGACACGGCCAAAAAATATCTGAGCGTTACTTAAAAGCAGCAGTTTGATTGCACTAGGGATCCAGGATTCTCTGTGAAGCCCAGAAGGGCTTCATTGATGAAGACCTGAAACACAGATTATAGGGGTCTCAACTGGGTCTTTTCTGTTGGTTTTATTCTGGTTTGTTTTGTTGGCAGTGCTTGCTTTGTTTCGGGGTTTTTTTTAAGAATCTGCTCTCATTTTTTTCATTTAAACTTTAATTCCTGGCAGTAAACTTGATTCTCATATGCAAAAAACTTATATTAATTCAATTATCTTTAGTGGAATAATCCTTCATTCCCTACCATTCCCATTGAAAGAAGAATCAGGATTATTATTACTTTCTACTTGGAGATTGCTCAAGAATCTGGTCTGCGGTTTAAAATGGGTTAAGTGTTGCACTTTGCTTTAAAAAAATCAGAAAATACTGCAGAAAATCATTCCTGTTTTCAGAAAGGAAACATCCCTGGTCTTCTAGAAGATGGCAGTTGATCAGGCAAAAGAGAATAGAATAAGTCTAATTTAAAGTAGCAGTATTATTATGTGAGCTTTTCATGGTAGGGAAAGGTAAAGCTACTAAAGATTGCCTAGAACTAGAAATAAGAGTGAATTCATGTCAAAACAGGACCCAAAGTGCCAGTGACCCTGACTGTCCTTTGTGAAAATAAATTGGTATTTCTATAAAGCTCTGAAGAAAAACAGTGTAGCTGCTCGCACAATTACCTCAGGAGAACAGGCTGGATCCTACTTTCCTTTCAGCTGCTAATCAGAGTGGCCACGATGAAAAGAGAGGCTCCCTGTAAAACCAGTGAGAGGGCCATGGCTCCACACCCGATTCACACCACGCTTACACTGCTAGTAAGGACTGACTTCTGAACTTAGATTCTTAGATGCCTAAACTCACCTCATCTGAGACCTGAATCTAGGTTTAAGTAAAAGTGTTAACCTAACAGTACAGAACAGACAAGAAAAACAACTACAACCAACTTAACCAACACAATTCCAAGATTTGAAATGGGAAAACAATGAGGTAGTATCCTTATATTACCCATTATTCTCTTAAAATCAACATACTTCCAGGAATTATTTTCCCCCGAGCAGTAACCAGAACAGCACTGCAGTCCCGAGTCTGGGTAAGAGGCAGATGTTATATTTAAACCAGGAGACATCAACAAGGGCTTTGCATCATTCCATCTAATTTTCATTGTGAAAATGTAAACTTAAGTCTCAAGTGTCTTGTTAGGCAAGTTCAGCAAGTGGGGAGCTTGAGCAAATGAGTTTCACTTTTGCTAGCTGATTTGGTTTTGGCATCCAGAAATATCCTTTGGATGATAGGAACAAGGCTATGAATTTGAATACCTTTTTTTTTTTTTTCCCCACCAGCCTTGCCATAGCCTCCTTGAGAAATACCTTCAGACCATTGCATTTATATTATTGTCTCAGATCATTTATACCTGATCTTATACTGCTGTTAACAAAAGCTGGGCTAGCATGTGCAAATATAAATAACTTTTAAGGGTTTTTTTAATGTGAAATCCCCATTTAACTACATAACAGACCTCAAGGCAAGTTTAACATTAGCAATGCCCTTCATTTACTAAGATACTTTTTAAAAGAAAATGTTTCAAAAAGGACAAATGACATGTAAACCAATAGATACAGAAGTTAACACAATAACGTTAACCTAGAGGTTGACATGGATGTCTTTACGAATAGCCTGGTTACTATGATCTCAGAGAGATGTGGGCTAAAGTAACCCTGGTCCAGCTCTGACAAAGAAGGTTGTCTGCATGTTATTAAACTCAACAGCACAGCTTTGAGAAAGTCCTGTGGCAAAGCACAGCTGGCTGACTTTCTCAGGAAAAATCATCTGGGTGCAGGAGAGGATGGAATCCCAGCATGGGAGCCCATTAAACAGCTCAGAGAAGATTCTACAGACCTATAGAATATCCACAGGACATCAGACTGTAAGACCCACTAGGGTATCTTCCAAAAGACTGGCTTCAGACAGCGAAAAAAAATAGAAGAGGGACAGGGAAAAGGGGGAAAGAAAAAGAAGAAAAAAACCTTCTACTATTGTTTCAATTTATATTCTTTTGAAAAGCCCCCCCATCCTCCAGTAGTTTGGGGGGTTTTTTATTATTTTTAAGTAGTTTTAATTTTTTTAATTTACAGTGGAAGGGGATGAAAGAGAATGGTGTGATTGGTGGGGTTTTATGTTCTAATGAATTTCTCCAAAACACAAATTGTCCAAGCCCCGAGTTGCTAAGGCATTTCTGACACATTTTGCTGTTAGAATTTGTATTCTAACATACGTGCAGCAGCTGCTTCAAGCCACAGTCTTGAAAAAAACTCATACCTGTAACCAGTGGTTTCAGTCATATAATGTTCCAACTCATTCCTTCTTGCTCAGAAGTCAGCTAAAGCAGCAGCAATGTCCAACACTACCCCAGGCTGCACAACAGTCTCTTGGTTTTAGATTAAATCCTTTGGTGGGAGAGTAAGTGCTGCAACTTTGTCAAACAGATCCAGTGAACTCTAGGTTTAATTTCATGATGAAGCTGCTGGAATTCACACACCATGCCTGACCTCAAGAAGAGAAACAATTCTCAGGCTACTGACAGGTGGCTTTTGGATACAATAGTGAGCAGAACTCCTCTAAAAACAAGCACATTGTGCCATAATGTTCAGATCCATTGAAAATAAAAGCCCAGTTTGCAAAAGTGAGCAAAGAATACATAAGGGGAGAGCCAAAACATGCTGATATTTTTTAACTTGCAAATTTTAATTGGTTCATATTTTATTTTTATATTGAGTTACACATCAGCTAATGGAAAAATCAAAAAAACCCCGAACAAACCAAAACCCCAAACAAACCAACCAAAACAAACAAACAACCAAAATGTTTCTCTCTGACAACAAGAAACAGTTCTTCCCCCAAAATAGTTTTCAGGCTTTTTCTTCATGGAAAAGCCTGGAGTTTGGAGGGGAAAAAAGGATTCAAAGGAAGCTAATGCTTTGTAATTGAGAGTTCCCACTCTCCACACAAACTGAGTGGTTAGAGCAATCCTCAACAAATCAATCAGAGATCAGAAGAAATCATACTTAGAACACATTATTTCAGGAAAAAAAAAAAAAAAAAAGGCACTAGATGATATATTCAAGGTTTCTACCATGAAGCTTTCCTGCTCTTCAGAGACACCACATTGTAACAGGTAGGTTTCCATGGCAAACATCTAATTTCAACATAAACAAAGAATGTTAAAATTGTATCTTGCTAGTAGCAGCTAATACCCACAGCTGTAGAGATCACCTTCCTCTTTTCAAACAACACTGACAGTTATTTATTATAAAGAGATATTAGAATGGATGTAGAATTGTAAACTTCTTCATGTAGATGAGATACTAATTTCAGTGATGCACAAAAACTGAGAAATTTGCTGCATTATGCAAATATGCACTTTTTTCCAAATGTATTCCTGAATAATTCCCAAGGATGTTTACTTAATGTGGTAAACCACATGAGCAGAAACAACTTATTTGTATTCTTTTATACTAACCTTCAACTTTTTAGCTCCTGCATCCACCTCACTACCATAATATTAGTATTATTGTAACTGAGCAACATCAAAAAATGTGGGGTGCTCCACAGGAGGTGGACAGCAAGAACATCACCCTATTTAACATGGATTAATTAATTGAAAGTGGGAGAAAAAAATCAAAGGATCACAAGTAAGATGTGCACAGTGCTTTGTCTTTCCCTTATTTTAGAAAATGCACATAGTGAGAAATAATTATATGATTAATTCACCTTCAGATAAAAGCAAGCAAATTACAGCTCTCTTTCCCTCTTCTTGTTTATGGTGGGGGAACATACAGCTGGTGCAGAGTAACACAACACACTGGTTGCACAGCAACTATTAAAACACAGGCATTCCCATTTTTAGGTCAGTGTCATACTTATTGAACCATGTCACATCCTGTAGCTAACACTATTACACTTAATTTTTCTTTATACAATACTAGAGAAATTAGGATCTGTTCAATTTAAGGCAATTAATTTAGTTTAGATCTCACACTTTTTCCCCTTAGAGCTCCAGAAATCCCAGAAAACACTTCTAATTTGCACTTCTACACACACACACACACACACAAAAACCCAAACCTCCATCAGACTGAGTGATTACATGCAGATTTAAGAAACAACAAGAAAAAGGAGCTTCCACAACTCTCCTAGACATAAACAGCAGCTGAATCTGTTTAGCTTCATGGATGAATGACTAAAATAGTTTGGGAAGTCAGCAGTTCAAAAACAAATTGAGGACAGCTTCCAGGCAACTCTTCAAAACTTGTCTCTCTTTTTATTCACCACAAACTTCAAAGATTTATTTTTCCTTGCCATTTTCTATACCAACCTGGAAAGTTTTCCCCATTGATAAAGAGCCACAGTCTGCTTCTCTGTCATTTCTGAACAGAACAGCATCATCCCAGGGAGCTGAACAAGAGTTGGACATGACAGCACAGACTTAAAGGATGATTTTTGCTCCACTTCAGTCCTAGGGCATCATTCTGCTCACTGCTGGAAAGAATGGACACCAGTGGAGAAGAAAAGGATTAAGAAATCAAGCAGAATATTTAATACAGGACCAATATTCAAGGTACTAATTTATTCCAGCATTCAAGACTGCAGAATGGAAATCAGATAATGAAGGAAGGAAATTCTTGAGGAGATGAGACAGCAAAACTAGTCTGAGAAAAGGTGCCTATCCAATGAGGTGTGTTATTATGTTAGTGTTTTTCATCATCAAAGGAAAATAAAAAAGTTGAATTAGGCTCGTTATCATTGTTAGCCTTTATACACAGTAAGATTTAACAAGTATGTAAATGTATCACTGATTTTTATTTTTTTTTTTAATCTGCTGTTACTACTGTCAACATTTCAACTCATTTGTGCTCCTGTTTGACAGCAGTACCTAGAGCTGGTCAAATACTGCAAAATGCTGTTTACAAATTGGTTGTATGAATTCTGAGCAGCTGCTTGGTTCAACCATGTTTGTGCCCCTTATTGTTCATGAATATTCAAGGGAACATGTTTTTTGTTTGCACAAATGGTTGGGGAGTGGCTGTTCCTGTATGAATATATTCTCACGCAAACAAAGATATTCCTGGGGGATCAAGAGTGTTTGCTAATTCACTACTAACTCCTTGTTATTCCCTTGTTAAAAAAGTCTTGGGCATTTAGTAGGAAATCAGAAACAGTATCACCTTCATTAACCCATTGGATGTTACCACACACAAGTAGTCACCAGCGAACAGCAAAAAAATAGCACAGAACTCAGGTATGGCAAGTATGAATTTGAGCACAAAGATTCATGGAAAAAAAAAAATCAAAGCCTTTTGTGAACAGAATAAAAAGAGTTAAACAGTGCTACTAATCTAAATAAATAATCATCCTGGCACTTGTAGTGCATCTCAATTTGAAATCAGGTAACTGTTACAGTTAGTAAATTCAGGAAGGAGGGAAAAACACTCAAACCAAACTAGGATAGCAGATTTTCTTCTTAAGATTGCCTGCACAGCATTCACTATGTCTTAAACTAATCTTTTTCTGAGTTACACACAACACAATCCTTTTTTTTTTTTTTTAATGTTTCTTCCAGCAGAAAAAGCAGATAAATGATGTATCAATGAATCTTGCTTAAAAATACATCAGCTGCTACAAGTTTGGACACGACTGCCAAATGTAGAGCAGAGTGGTGTGGGCTACTGGATCTCTGCAACAAGGTTCAGATGTACTTACTGCCTTGCCTGTTCTGTATTCACCACATCACAACCAGCTTTTGTCTGTTCTGGGAGTTCCGAGCACCCACTCAGCAAAGATGAACATATTGGGAGCTTAGTTTGGGGAAGTTCCTGCTGATCTTCAGACAAGATGCTTAGAAGTTTGAAAACAGAGGTTATCAAGTGTCTAAATTTGTATGATTCATCACAAGCTTTTACTATGCGGGGAGCTGAACTTGAGAAAGAGAGAGACAAAACACACACTGAGTCTATTAATTATGCAGATGCATTTCTCATTTGCAAATGAGAAAGTAGCCTATTACTATAAATACAAGGAAAGTGGCATAGCACTATAATGCCAAGTCAAACATCAGTCAGCAGCAAGGTATTTATAGCTGCTCATGGCTTGGGGGAAGCAACAGCACAGATTGCTTCCTGCAGATACCTTCCGCTTTATTTCCTATGATTTCAAGATGTTAATCTGTTGCTAAGCAGCAAACGAGTGGACAGAGTGGCCATAGTCATGTCCACATTTCACCTTGTTTTTTCCACAATAGGCAAAGTGTCTGGAGATTTAGTGTAATTACAAAGAAAGGAGCAAAACTTCACATTACATCATTTTCAGAACAGTATCTGTTTATCATAACGAAGGTTATTATGTCTGTGTTGCTCCACTTGTAGTGATTTTGAAAAATATTGGTTTTAAGATAACAGTTGAGCTGTTAGGGAGGTAGAGTTATCTATATAAAACATATCTGAAATGGTGCATGAATATAAAATCTTTTTGGCCTCACAAAGCCTTTTTCTACATTTCTTTTGTGGTAGCAGTTGTGCATTGTGATATCCTCCTGGGTAAAGGGAAACTTCGAAGAGCTTTTCACAGCTCCGCAGAAAACCTTCCTGCTAGCACCTAGCTGACTCTTAGTGCACCCATCTAAAGATTAGCTGAAATAATTTAATGAATATTCTAATTTCTGCAATTAGATAGTTATCCACACCTAGGGACTCCAGAGTGCATGCATATTGAGCAGAAATTAATATTTATGATTATAAGCACAACTGTTCTGAAACATGAAGGAAAAAAGATACAAAGATATTATTTGGTTATTGACCTAGCAAGACTTAACTCAAAACCTAACGACTTCACATATTTCAGGGCATGGACTCAATTTGTGAAGTAGATAGGATTTATCATCTTGTATCATAAACCAGACAATTTTGTTGTTCAAAATGTCCCAGTCTTTAAAGCACGGATAGCATTTCAGCCTCATAACTAGTAAATATGCTTCCTCAGGGTAGACATTTTTATTAGTTTATTTCTTTCCCGATGATCATCTCAAAGAATTTTACTCCTTTATAATAGATTTAATTCTTTTTGGCTTGAAAAATAACTGGACAATGTTTTCCAACCTTTTATCAGGCTCTGGCTAGGAGGACTCAGTCCCTGAAACTTCCAGGCACTTGAAAGGTGGGGAGTGGTGTTTAGGGACTGCTAATCTTGTGCTACTGCCAGGAAGCCCTGAGCAACCCCAGATTCATAGAATCACAGAATGTTTTAGGCTGGAAGGGACCTCTAGAGGTCATCTGGTCCAACCTCCCTACACAAGTAGGG
>JANHGN010001300.1:189703-203895 GCA_024605025.1 Megaceryle maxima | reverse complement strand
AAGAAGGGATGTTAGTTCACTCTTTATAAACCAGCTCTAATTTCCATTGTTGGGAAATACTGTCTTTTACTCAGAATCCTGACTTGAGGCATGGGACCAATGAATACAAACTCATAAAGGCAGAATTTCTCCTCTGTGGGAGGCATCAGTATTTTAGAAAAAAAAAGTGCATTTATAAAGAGGAGTATTTTCAAACTTTGTCTGCATGAGAAATAAGAGAATTCATATTTTTAAAATAAAGAGCCATATATGATAGCATAATTAAAGGGATAACATGTTCCAAGGCCCTAAACGTCATCTCTTCTCTGTGCCTCAGTATCCCCTTCTCAAAAATGCACATCTTGACTGTAGCCTGCTTGGGAAACATTTCCACACCACCTGGTGAAAAGCATCATTCAGAAGTTTACCCACTGTTACTGAAAGTTAACATGAGTAATTGTTTCACATAAAATGACAGACCTCCATAGAATCACTACATCCTTTCAGTCTGAATCCTGCAACACCAAAAAGCAAACGCCCATCCCAAGAGAGCTGTGACCCGTTAGGCATGACCAGTGTAGCAGTGACAGTCATTTCAGCTGGTCTACACCTATTTCTTCTGTTTGAATGCATAGCATTTTTCTTAATTATTTCTGACTTTTCATCCCACATGCCATAAGCTTCTTATGAAGAAAAGCAAATAAATAATTCAACTTCCACTTATTCCAGGAGGAGACTGGCTGTTCTAATCTAGCCTTAGAGAATCAACAAGCTAGCTGTTCACATACAGCTTATTAGAGTATAACAAATAAACATGTGCATGATATTGCAAAGACAATAAGGATGGGGAATACCAGAACTGTATTTTGGGCTGGAATCTGAGGCTGGGACCATTTCCAGTTCCCTCCCAGGTGTTTAAAAGTTTGGTTATGCTTTTGCCTGTAGCTACAATCCAGAGACTGGTAACAAATGTCAGTGCAATAAGGAGTGAGGAAGGAACGACGGAGCCAGAGAGTGTGTCAGAACGTGGATTAATTCCCCATCACAAGCATGCTCCAGGCTGCTTTGCTTTGTGCGTTCAGAGAGAGCTCTCAAATGAGTTAAAAGTCTGATAGAGAAACATGGTTCCTTGGCCACCCAGGAGCGAGACTGTCTGTTTAGGGTTTAGGGTAGCCTGCTGGAAATATTAATGTTTTAGGGCAGCACGCTGGGAAAGCTTCTGCACCTGCGTTAGAGAAACCTTTCAAAACACATATTACTTGCTGCCTCCAGGACTGCTCCTGTTTTACTTGGAACAAGCATGGGAGGAAACATTTGAAGCAGTTTTGGACCAAAATCTAATTTTTCCCCTTTTTCAGGCACGGGGTCTGCAAATCTCTCATGCTTTCTCCCTGGTTTAATGAATCCTGAGTTTCAGCTCTTACTGAAGGATGGTTGGGGCCTCACGCTGGAGGAGTCCACAGTCTGATGAATAAGGTGAAAGACAAGAAACAAGCTTGTACCACTTGGATCCTGGGTAAGAGGTTTTACATCTAGGACCTGGCACACAGACTACAGTGGAGCAACAAAGGAGTCATTTCCCTGACAAAGTCTCCCTTGAAGCTTCAATGCATCAGCATCTGGCCACTGCCCTGGGAGCCCTGCAGAGCTGTGGAGCATCAGACTTGAAAGAAGGTTGTGTTTAGCACTGAGGCTGCAACTCACTTCCAACACCACTGGAGCAACAGGGCCTGTTGTCCTCACTTGAAAACATTTCAGTAAAACATAAAAACTTCGGATTTTTTCCTCTGAAACAGTAAAATATGCAACTGAAATGGAGTTGACTTCACCCACAGGAGATATTTGACAATCTTACTTGATGAGAGAAAGAGAGAGCTGCATGTGTCACCAGAGAGAAAGACTGAGTATATGAAGAAGAGGAAACCATCCATCTTACCATTCTAACCTTTCTGATAGCCAGCTAGTAGTATGGGCAGAGCTCCACAGATCACTTCAAAGTTTATTGCTGTCTTAGTCCTCTTGGATTGACAGATCACCTAATGGATAACAAATTACTGCCCTCCACTCAGATTGGGGGCTGCCTGCATGTTGCTAATGCTGATTTTTCAGAACCTACTATCACTCTCTCTCTCTGCTTTTGCAATTTAAAGGGATGCAATTTCAGAGACAATAAATAAATACACAGGAGGGGGATTTCAAGGGTACGTGCTGGGAATCAACAGTACAGTGCCCTCTGAATTTCAGTGGGAATTTCAGTCTCCCACATCCCTTGGGGTTTTTTAAAAACGTTGCAGCTTTATTTCTGTGCCTGCTGCAAACCTGGCTGCCTTTCCCCCAGGCATCTGGGGGAGGGAGAGTGCAGCCCCTTTCCTTGGCTGCTCTGCAGCTTGGGGGACCACACCAGGAGCAGGTGGGGGAGCTCAATGGGATACGTGTATCAGGTGCCTGCCTGAACCAGAGGAGAAAATGTGCTCTGCAGGGAGCTGAGTCTGAAGAAACTCCACCCAAAGCAGGTAGTGCTTCTGCCAGGATGGAGCCTGACTCTCAGCTTATACTTAATATGAGTCACAGTCACTTGCTTTGGCACACAAGCAACCACAGAGCAGAGACTGAATAAAGACCTCAGGGCTTTGCCCATAAAAAGAAAATGAAGTGAAAATGCCTCTCTTGAGGTTGGGGAGGCCTGGATTTGTTATGGCTGCTCTGGGTCACTGAGAGCACTGCCAGTCATCAACACTTTCCTCAAGAGCTGCCATCACCCCCATCACTTTCATTAGTTCTGCTACGTGTCAGGACACAATTAAGAAAAATCTCCCTCTTTCACACTCACCTTTGGGACCCTCGGGCTCATCACCAGTGCTGGGGATGAGGTGCTCCAGCTCCTGGTTCCACCAGTACCTGTGGTGCAAATACCAGAACATGTAAACTAGAAAAATCAACTGCAAAGCTCTATTCTCACACAGTCTAGATTTTCCAAAGAGCTCTGGGCAGATGGAGCAGGACGTGTTTAAATGTGTGAGCAAACTGTATTCCCTAATCTTAGGGCATTGCTTTCCTGAATGACTGGAGGGGTGGAAAGGCTCTGACATTAACCAGTGTAATTTTGCATGCAATTGTGCACAGCTTTCCTGAAGGCAAAGGACATTCCTTCTGTGCCGGGGATCTCCCCTAAGCACTGTGGTCGGGGTGCTGTTGCTGAATGTTCATACATGCCTGCAATAGCTTTAGCTAACACCCTGGTGAAGAGAGCACCTGCATAAATCTAAAGAATCTGGGGGTCAAAAGAAAAGATGTTCCTCCCTAAAAACAAACCGGCACACTCAGCTGGATCCAAACTGGTACTGTTGGAGCTGCACCATTATCCCTGGACACACACAGCTTTTCTGAATATCCCTGTCCCTGCATTTTCTCGGGTTCTTGTATGGTGCACCAACTGTTTTGAGGATTTCTTTTTAATTATCAAATTAAGAGCATCAACTGCAGAGGCTGATGGTGCACAGTAGGTAGCTCCCATGGGTTGGGTCTGTCTTTTCTGGCATGTGCTTGTCTTTATCCCAGGGTTGTGTCCTCTCCCTCTACTCTGAGTTTTATCTCTTATTCACCCCCCAGGTCTCCAATACAAGCTGTCTTCACAACTTCACACATTTTCAGACACAGATTTGGGCATTCTCTGGGCAGAAGAGCTTGGAACACTGGATGAGAGGTGCTGACCTCTCATCTTGATGCCCTGTAGCATCCCAGTTGCTCCTTCTAGCTGCCACTACATCTCTCAGTTCTTCACCCATGAAACTAAATTTCTGAGACAGACAACATTTCCTTGCTTTTGTGAACATTTGTGCCTCAGAAAAATCTAGCCCAGTGGGGTTTGGTGCACATCTGTGTCTCCAGCCCCTATGACACTGAAAAGCCTGAGCTCAGAGCTTTCATTCTACGCAGTCCTTTTCCCTCGACTGAGGGAACAGTGAGACCTTCAGAACGTGTTTATTTACAAAAGCTGTGTTACTTGTTCCTATAACATTTCTTTTTCACTCTCTTTGGAAAGCACAGAAGCTCAACACGGGCCCTTAGAAACACAGCTGCTGTTATTTTGCAGCTGGGTGCTACTATGTGAAGAGCATCTGAAAAGAGAGGCTTGAACATAGGAAATTAGATGCAAGTTTACATCACTGTGGAGAACAATACATGAAAAACTAAACATGTAGATTTTAATCCAAGATTTTCAATATGAATATTTCATCCTGCAGCCTTTACAGTTGAATGGAGGTTTGGAAAAGTCCATCTATGTACAGATCCGTGAAGGACAAGGCAATATTGACTCTTGTTTCTTTCTCCAAGGACAGTAAGTCTGGTGGGTGACACAACATAGCCCATCTTTATATCCTCAGTTTAGGAACGCACTGTGGCTGTTCCAGAGAGCATTTATGTACACCAGTGAACTCCAAGTGTAAGCTGAATGTTTAGCGCATATTTCAGTGCTATCTTCACAGCATGGTCTATAGGCAACGTGTTCCCTTTACCCAGGCTTCTTACATTTTTGCATCTTTTTATTAAAAAAAAATGGAACTATGTTGCTTCATTTACTAGTATCAAATATTTTTACTGAGAGCAATTGCTTATCCAGAGTTTGCTTCTAGAAGAGTTAAACCTGGTATTCCATTAAAATTATTAAAAATATCTTTCTATAGCTCTTCTCTCTGCACTTCTCCACTAACACTCAGAATCACATAAACTAGTAATGAGCGTACATAGCCTTCTGCTGTTTTCATAGACAAGGCAGTAAAAGAGACAGTTGCTGCTCCCTCGAGTGCTAGCCCACGAATCAGAAAGTCTAATCAGCCACAGTGTTTGACACACTAGATAGCCCCTGTATTTCATTACTGCTATATTAAAATCTTTCCTATTTGAATTCTGTATCCTCTATTAAAAGGAGAGAGGGATGTAGAAGAGATAATCAAAAGATGGCAAGAAAAAGAATAACTTTAACTCCTTATGCTTTGGAATTCTGTTTCCAGTGCAAGAGCTGGTTTGAAAATACTCAGAGCAATACCTGGCATGCTGCGGCCCTCACACACCCCTGGGGCTGGTTTGTAAGAGTTCAGCTTTAGTGGCCTCGGCAAGAGCCGGCGCTGGCTTGTGGTTCTGCCTTGCAGCAAATGCTCACTGACAAGTAAACGAGCAGTGGTGTTTTCACTGCTTGCCCACAGCACTTGCCTACTGTGTCTGTGCCTGGAAGGGACCTGACTCTTGGTGCGGATCTGCAAAGGGGCAGATATTCTGAAGCTCTGCTGTGGGTCAAGGCAGAGGCAGTTTTCCCAGGAGAATCTGCTGTGCATGTTGCCAGCCTCTGACTGTCCCCAGCATCAGACATCGCCGCAGCTGTGCCAGCAGCGTGGCTGGTGTGTGGGTTTCATAAAAGCACCATCTTCCGACACTCTTGGAAATAGGAGGTGCCTGTCTTTGTGCATCAGTCCACACTGATCTGTAAATTAGGCTGTGACAAAACAAATTAGGCTTAATTTTGCATAGCTGTCCAATGGCATTACTATATCTGTTATTACATAATTCTTTGAATCAATAATTTGACTTTGCACGCTTGCATCTTATGAAATTGAGCAAGATTGGTTCACTACCTGTAGGCAGTTGTGAAGAGTGGCACAGATGTGTACAAAATTGAACAATAGATGTCACTGTTATGCTGATAAAAATGGGTTATATTTACAGTTATTGGTAGTTTCAACCTCCATTGCACAAAGCTGTTAAGTCAAAAGCATAAAGCTGGGGCACTCACTGACACATGATATTTTTTAAATATGAATTCTGCACCTCCTTGTGTTTTTTCATCTATCAAATTACACACAAAAATTCTAAAATATATTAAAAGCTGATTTAAACAAAATAAGAAAGGTATTTCCCTATAGTTCTAAGCAAATTGGTCAGACAAGAATGGCACCACTACCAAAAAGTTACCATGTCTGGGAGAAAAAGGGATGTGGGAAGTTTAACTGAGCAAATACCAGAAGTGGAAACATTTCTGCTTAGACTTCTTTCTTTCAAAGGGGAAGGTGGTGTCTTTCCTCTCCTTGGAACAATTGCATGGAGCATGCCATGTATGAACTCACCAAAAGGGAAGGACCAGGTTATAAGTAGTAGTGTGTTGAGAGACAAGAAGTGAGGGAGAAGTATCCCAGGCAACATCCTGCAGCAGCAAAAGATAGAGCCTGCAGAAGGAATAATTACCTAAGCACAGTCTGAGCTGTAATGTCCTATATCAAGAGGTTCTTAACACTGCTTGAAATTGGTATAAAATTATTAAAATTAGACTGTGAATAATATAAGAAACTCCAGAGCAGCATGGTACCCTTTTGCTCAGCTCTGAGCAAGACCTGTGCAGAGTCAGCTCTCAGGTGATGAGCAAAACTAGTGAAGCCTAACAAATGAGAATGAGTTTAAACATCAATTTCAGGATGAGACACAGAGGAAACTAGGCAGGTTGTTACACAGCAGCTGTTCACCAGCTACTGTTCTATTCCTCAATATCAAGAACACAGTTTACTGAGAGAAAATGGTCATAAGAGCCTATTTGTAGCCATAACACAAGAAATAAATTGCTTCTTTGTGACCAACTGATTTAGCCAGAAAAAAGCTGACGAGCCTTTTGGTGCACGGTGCTGTTATCAGGTTGGTCCCAGTCAGTCTGGAGGAGGAGGATGTTCCTGGGGTTTTTTTTGCTTCTTACCATGAGTATGGAAAACAAACTAATTCAAGAAAAGTCTTAGTCTATAAAAATAAGAAAAGCCACATGGTAGATCATTCATCATTTTTGACGTGAAGGAGACCACCTATCCTGTCTGGACAGATGACACCTGAACTGCACACACAAAGGGGTTCTTTCAAACAAGCCCGCCAATGTTAGGTATGTAAATACCAAACCTTCACCATGCGGATTTGATCACACCTACTTAGTAAAAAAAGACCAGTATTAAAATGAGGAAGGCAGCTCCTTCCATCCAGTCCAATGCCTGAGGGAATTGCCAAGAATTTTCTTTCTAGTTTGCTGACAAGACTGTGCTTGCTATTTGGACAACATTGTGCTGCAGATTTAAATATTTCTGTGCAATTGACCCAAGTACTGCAAGTTTTACATCTAAACAGGATCCTTACATCTCATCTCTCCTCTTCCCTGGTGTATTTTTTCCTCTCACTTGAAATCATCTTCTCGCATGTGACACCTCAGTCTCTTGCTGAGGAAATGATTAGGAGGTCACAAGAAGAATGACTCAATATAAAAGCAGAAACAAGAGAAAACTTCAAGGAACAGTCTGAGGAATAACAATATTGTTTCCATCACATATTCCTTGTAGCATTAAAGGAGAGAGAGGCAGAATACCAGGTGAATTGCTTCAAAACTTACTGTCTTTCAACATACGCTATGAGGTACTACCTCCTTCTGTAGAAAAATAAAAGGAAAATGGTACAAATACCTTGTAAATCATAGCCGATGTGCATATTTCAACGATTCATGGGATTCTGGTACAAAGTAGGAAATGGCATGGTTTGCAATGTAACACTGCCTGATAGCACAGAGGAATTTCAGACACAGGCTTTCAGCTTGGGAAAGGTAGGTATAAAAAAATCACTATTTTATATGTACTTTTCTAGCACTGAGATAAAGCATGCTCCTGGACACAATGACATAGAAAATGCAAAATCTTAGCATCTATGAAAGCACAAATATTGATGTGCATCACTAAACATATGTTGCTGACTAAAGCTATTATTAGCGACAACAGTCATTCTCTACTCTGGAAAATCCCAGTTGCCTTGGGCTTTGTCTGAGCAGAAAACCAGAGAAAAATCTGAAAAAAAAACCCAACCTTGTGAGTTAGCCTCATGATAACAGGCTGAGCTGTAATACTTAGATAATAATAAAGCCAAAAATACAAGGCTAAATTCAGCCATGCTTACTTGATGCTAAATCGAGCAAATTACATACTGCTTGCTGCAGAGGCAGTACCAGAAGGCATCTTGTTCTCCCAGATTGTCTTTGCAGGGTACAGATTATTTTGATCCATTCATTGTAGCTCCCATTTTGACTGACACCTCAGAACTGAACTGGAAATTCCAGATGCTGCATTTTGGGAAGCTGGGGGCTCCTGGTGAGGTTGAACCTCACTCATTTCCTATTGCAAGGCACACAGGTAGCAGAGCGTGTGCCTGCCTCCTTCACCCAACTCTCCCCTTCCACTGTGCTACAGCAGCACAGGGCCACCTCCTGTCCTGGCTGCCACATGTCCCTGGTGAGCTCTCCCAAAACCACACGAAGCTGTGGGTTTTTGGGGCCCTGAGCTCAGCCCTTTGTGTCATTTCCCTGGACTTCCATAGAAACAGAGACAAATAATGGTGTTTTCAAATGATCAACAAACCACCTGATTATCAGAGGTATCGAGGAAAGGGGCTACATTTGCACAGGCTTGATCACAAGAGCCTCAGCCAGGAAGGTTTATGCAGAGTTGTAACTGCCCAAGTCAAGCTTTTAATCATCGTATTTCTGGTTCCAAAATCCACAAGATTAACTTTATGTAAATATTTTTATCAGCATGATCTTCCAGCTTAGAAGTATTTAGATTCTACCTTTCCAAGTTGGTTTTTTTTTGTGTGGTTTGGTTTTTGTTTTTTGGTTTTTGGTTTTTTTTTTTAAATATATTTACCAAGAAATCTAAAAGATTAACTCCCCAAAAGGTACAATTCCAACAATTAAATAATTCTACAAAGTACAACAGGAATGAAAAAACCCCTACATTTTGTGAGACATGAGAGCTGGCACGCTGGCACAAATTCTGAAAGGAAAGATTATAAGGCACACACACTGATATTACTGCTGACTGCTTGGTATGGAGTCACAGCTAGGAAGGCAGTTTGAACGGGAGGAGTAACTGGGAAGGCAAGTGGATGTGAGAGCAGAGGGCAAAGCAATTGAACGTTTCAAAAACCTAGTGGATGAATCAATTTTATTTTTCAGCTGACGCAGATGTTACGGGTTGAACTGTCCTGACTGTTCAAGGGAGCATATGAGCATTCAGTTGCTTTAGACTGAGAGAATTCAAACCTTTGAGGACTGCACAGGGAGAACACGCAAGAGCTGGAACAAGTGATGAAGAAACCTAACAAGGAGTTCAGCAGAGACTCAATCAAACTATGGAGGCGCTGCTCGGACAAAATTAACTGACAAATAAGGATAATAAGGATAGGTTTTACAGCCAAAGCTGTTCCAAGCTCAGGACTAGGAAGCTACAGCTGGAAAATTAGACCAACATATATATGTCTGTCTCTCTCTATATAGCTGCAATGGGAACTGCTATCACTTGTTGATGGCAGAGGTTCTGAGTGTGTATGTTCAGTCCTTATGAAACACTGAAGTCAAGCAGAGGCATATGAATTATTGGGGTGGCTGTGTATTGCTCCTAAGTATAATGTCTCTCTAGCAATGAAGCCTAGAAATGGCACAGGTAGGAACAGAACAGATTTAAATCCTTGCAGCATAAGAGAATCGCAGTGTTTATGGTTAATTAAGAAGCGTTAAATGATTAGATTAGCCTGGTTCTATTTATACCATGACTGCTTTTCTTGTTCATTCAGCTACAATCAGTTATAAACAAAAATGCGTCCCATAAAAGTGTTTCAGTTGTTTAACAGGCTAAGTGAATGACCGACCTCGCTATAATTAATTAGGGATCTTTATTTAATTGAACATTCATGGTCACCAGAGCAATGCAAACCTAAAACCCAGCACACTTATCTGATTCTGGTTTCATTACAAAGGCATGCCTCAGACAGTAAAAATTAGAATAATTTTTCATTGAATCTGTGAACCTTTATGGGCTGGGCTCTGTGGATGCCTAAACATGCTCAGCCTACATTTCCAAACCCAAAATACAAAGGAGCATTATAGGTCTGCAAGCTCATGGAAACCAGGCAGAAATCATGCTTTAAGTCCAGGTAGTAGGAAGAAGGGGTTCTGTGCTCTTTACATACACAGGATTTATGCTTGTAAATGAAAATCATCAAAGAAGGAAAAGAGGTTAATCAACACATCACATAACCACAAAAATGGGGGAAAAAAGGCTATTTTAGTTAATTCCTTTTGCATCTGCTTTAGCAAGCAGTAGGGTGTGCTCATGAGTCACCTTCTGAGCTTAGTTGCAAACAGCCTCCTGAATGTGCGAGTATAAACAAAGAGAGAATAAATTCATTTTCCTACTCACTGCAAACCATCCCACCCTGGTATGACTTTGTTCCAGCTCATTAAAACCGTGTTTCTAGAACTGTGCCCAACTCAATTAATTCATAGCCCTTTTTGCCAAAACAGTTCATGCTTGTGATTTATAGCTAATGTATGGCCACAGCATGTGAACAGCGGGAACTTAGACCTGGAGTGAGGACCACAGGCGGCCAAGAGAGTGAATCTATCACATGCCTTGTGTGAAAAACACTTCCCACACCCAGCTAAAAGGGAGCCTGCTAGGTAGTCCCAGGCAAGGGACCATGGTTCCAGTGTGCTGTCACATACTGTACCCCTTGGTGGAGTACTTGGGCTTTACAACCTGATGCCCTACTATGTCCAGCACCTCAAACACAAGAATCCAAGAGAAATAATAAGGAAGGAACCTCAAAGAAGTTTCATTTCAGAAAGGGAAAACCCTTTAATGGTAAATCCCTGCTGGAAACAACACACTTTTATCTTAATCTAGCAAATCGTACCTATGTCTCATTGTATCTCTGAACACTACTAGCTGCTGAAAGTAGGAATACCAAAACAAGCAGGATGGCAATAAATAAATGCTTGTAAAGGGCACTGAAGCTGAAAAGCATGGCATTTTATTGCTAGGAGATGACTGGCACTTAAACGTTTGGTATCTCGTAATTTCACTACTGAAAACAAATTTTTGGCTTGGTTGAAAGGCTGCTGAAGTTCTTCCATTGGTTTCATCAGACTTCAGATCAGATGTTTAAAATATTTACTAACAAACTGGTGGATGGGACCAACAGCCAGAGAGAACTCAGCCTGAGGAAATGGAGGGATTTTATAATAAACTAATTTAGGTATGATTTTTACTACTCAATTTCTTCCCTTTATTTGTTATCCTTCGAATATTTCAGACTAATTAATTTCCACATTTAATAATAAAAGTAGATATGTGCCTGATGCTTTAAGCTCTCTACCAAGAGCAGTTTTTGCAGGATTTCCCATCAGGGATGATGTGCCAGCCTGGGGCTGCTGCTCCCTGTGTGCCACTATCACTCTGATATGTACTATCAGATGGTGCTTCGTTGGATGCAGCTTTTCTGACCCTTTGATCCAGCAAATCTCCTCTCATCAGGCCTTTGATACAGGGCACTGACTCCTCTGCTTACTTCTGCAAACCCTGCACACATATCTTCTCCCCACCAGTCAGGCAACTGCCATGATCTTTAGTCTGATTTTTAAGAAGGCGGCTTCTAGCATCTTTTTCTTTTAATGTCTCATGAGAACATACTTAAGAAAGATAGAGAGGGAGAGAGGCAAAAAAAGTGAACAGATGCTAGAAAAAAGCCACTGCTTATGCCATGACAAAATAACCCTCATTTCCCAAATGTATCACGCTCAGAAATGACAGTGCTTTGCACTCTAACGCCTTTTTAAATCAATCGAAATGCCTCCTACCCTGGGAATGCAACTTTCATTTTGGTGCAGTTCGACACAACCCTGGAGCAGGTCTCATCTAGGGACACACATATGTATGTGTGTGCATGTGTATGTATTTTACAGGCATGAGGAGAAAACCTGCCCACAGAGGTAAGATACATTTTCTGTAAATTCTTGCCTTTTCCTACAGGTTAGATCCTCACAACTGCACAATTTTACTTTCTACAGTGAAAAATACCTGGAAACAACACTGTTCTCTTTTGTCATTAGCCCACTAGTTTCAAGGAAAAAAAAACAAAAAAAACAAAAAAACCCCAAACAACAACCCAGCATATCCCTGCAGACACTTTTTAAGATTTTTTTAAGCATTTGAGTTGTTGGGCAGTTGACACAGTGGCATCCTAACAGCTCTCATTTTGCAGTAGTGTCAGGGTCCAGGAGTCTTCAGCACAGTTTACAGCATATGGGATCTCCTCGTGCAGCTCTGGTTGCTGCTCTGTTTTTCCTTGCAAAGAGCTGACCAGCATAATCTAACTTTTTCTCAGATCTCAGTCAGAATGGCAATTTTTTGACACAGGGCTGAGTTGAAGTGTGCAGTATAAAAATCTACATTATAGTCTATTTCCCCAGCCACTTCTAAGAATAATTTCAACCGCTGCAGAGATTCCTGATGCTCCTCCATATGCATTTTCTCATCCACCTCCTTTCTGCTGGGTTTTTCCCCCAGCACTGAAAGTAAATTACTAGGGGGAGACATCCTTGTCTGTCTGAACCTCAAACAGCTGCAACTCGGCTCTCCTGGACTTGTTCTGAATAGTTCAGGGTTTATTTATGCCTTTCAGCTGATGCAGGAACCTGAACACCTCCTGACAGGGTTGTCCATAGGATATGTCTATGTCCATTGTCCACATCCAGCCACTGGCACTCCCGCTGTTCTTGCAGCCTTTCTATCTGTCACACACATGGTGGTGTCCACCTGGGTCTGCAGGAGCTAGAGACAGGCTGGGCAGCCACAGGGTCCCCACTATCTCCAAATGGCTTCTTAACTTTGATGGGCTGCAATAGCCTTTCATTCACTAGGCTCTGGTCCCCTTTTGCTGATAATAGGGCCCTGATGCTGGTTTTCCATGTGCTCCTTGAAGCCAGGTGACAGATGAAAGCAAGAATGAGCTGGAGATCCACATGATTGCTCTTGTTGTCCCCTTTCTTGAGTCACTCCATGGTGATGCTGGAAGTGCTTTCACAGTGCTCTGCCACCAGTGCCGGGTGGATGAGCTCATCACTGCACTTGATCTCCACACAGGTGCCCAACTGGTTGTGCTCAGACTCTCCAGCCACACTGTCCCTGTGCCTTGGCCACAGCTGCAGTGCAGAGCTGCCTCCTTGGCTGGAGCTTGCCCCTGGCTGTGATAGTCCTGTGGGGTTCAGCACTGCCTGCACCCAGCACCTTGTCACAATGGCCTGAAGGGCTGTGGATGGGGTTCAGCTTCAAGGCTGAAAATATATATGGTTTTAATCAGCTACTGTGGTTGAAAGGAACATATAAAGCTGCCATGACTTGAAAAGGCCTATTTGAGTTTCCGGGCTGGTGTGCAGACGCTGTGACACATCGCCTCTAATTAGATCAGTCACATTGTGTTAAGCTAATGCTGGTGACACAAGAATTTATAGCAGTGACACAAGCGCAGAGACTCAAGAGAGTCTTTTTGTCCTGCAGTGACCACACAAAAATGCAGAAAGCAACACGTTGTTTTCAATTACCTTGAACATAAATTTTGAATTCTTGTAAAAGGCTTTGCAGGCGTTGAAATACTGCTCGAGAAAAAATGGGCTTAATAGAAAATGAATGAAAAATAGAGTTGCAGCAAGTTGATGCTGTTTTGCAGCATCCACAGGGAAGAATTTGATATCATTTTGATAGCTGGAACAGCTGATGATATTTTTAATCCATTTCTGTAATGCTCTTCAGTCAAACTGGATTCCTCAATAGAGAATTGAGAAGTTCTGGCTACAGGAAAATCTTTTAAACATCTTGGTTTACAGAAGATTTTTGGTTTATTTTGGCAGATAGATTCAGACCTTTGATGACAAGGACTTATTTACAAATATTTTCAAATGCTATAATAGTCTTAAGAAGAATGCTTGCAGAAATAGCAGTAAACTTTCATAAGCTTGAATCAAATAAAACTGTTTCAGGAAGTTTATTTTAGAAGGTAATTAATTATCTCCATTTGGTTTTGGCTTTTGACTGCTAGCTAAAAATGAGGAATTCAGGCAGTCTGAAATCACTGAAACTTAAGAATAAGAGAATCTTGAATGTCCTTATTCATCAACCCTTCTGTGAAGCCAAAACACCAATTAAGGTGTATCATAATTTCTTGAAGGAGAGCGATTAATATTCACATTTTGTGTCTGAAGTTGTAGGCACCACAACTACTGTTGCTTTCAGATACGGGATGGATGCACTTCAGTCATCAGGGACTTGCAGCCAAATCCTGCCCTGCACCTAACAGAACAAAATCTACCTTTA
>JANHGN010001300.1:157647-189603 GCA_024605025.1 Megaceryle maxima | reverse complement strand
GTTCTATTTACCTTCTTTAGTTTAAAACTCTCTGTCGCTTTGAATCCAAACTTAAAATTAATTGAACTGTTGTGTTGGGGGGGGGGTGGACAAATTGTGTCACTGTTATAGAGATCTTGTTCTTGGGTCTCCATCTGATAATGCCAGCCTGATGAAGGATGCAGAGTAGTAAAATAGCAGCAACTTGTGGTCTAGATTTCAGAGATAAAAGCCTGCACTGTACACTGTTAGATAAGCTTAAAGAAATACAGGGTGCCAGGGATACAGTATAGATTTAAAGGCTTGTACAGCTTTCCATGGCAACGTTGTCTCTCTTAGTATGAGTCCTTGCTCAAACTCTTTCGTCAGGTCCAGAGGTCAACACCCGCCTCCACCCTCCCCCACCCCTTCCGAGTAGCGGGCTGCAGCAGTAGCCCGTGAATGGGCCAGAGGGATATAATGAAATCAATCCTTGTGGCAAACTGCCTTTGCTGTTTAATGTTTGGAGACCTTTGCAGAATCTCAGATGGGCATCAGAGTCCAGTGAAGCTTTTGCTTGAGGAACTTGACATTCGCTCTTGGATAGCTTAACAACTTCCATTCATCTGATGTTCCTAGAGGATACATATGCTGTAACATGTGCTTGAGTAACTCTGCAATCATACCCACCAAGCTGTGTAAGCAGTTGCTCATCTTGGTTTTAATTAGTGGTATCGTTGTAAGAGAAGATGACTCAATTTTGTAGAAGTATTGAAAATAGCCCCAAATAACCGTAACAGAAATCTAATTTGGGGAGTGTTACTAGGCTTACTGCAGCACTGCTCAGAGAATGATGGCTTTTTAAAGGAGCCTAACTGGTTAAGGGTTGCCACCAAATTTCAGTTAGGTTGAGATACATTTTCTAATGCTCTCAGAAAACAGTATTTTCTGCCCAAATAAATACTGAAGAAAATCAGGGAACTTCCAAATACTGTCTGTTGTATATTCCCTCTATAGAAAAGGTAATTAACCTCGGTGTGGGGCCAGGATCAATTTGGATCTATGATAATACCCAGTAAAAAAGACAATCACACTTCAAACCCTCTGACCCAAAAAGGAGCCAAAGATGCCAATACTTCTCATGGTTGGACCATATGCTAAGTAAACAGAGATAAAATAGTTACATATTGGTTTATTTACAAAACTTGCAAATTGCCAGTGGTGGAACTTGCCAAAAAATAAACTCAGAAATTATGATATTGATCAGGCACAACTTTTTCACCCTTTTTAGAAAAGCATTCTGAAGAACATAGATATTCAAATATGCATTTTGAATACAAACCTCCCATGAAACAAAACATCATATCAGCTTTTTTTATAGTATTGTTGCCAATTGACACCTAGCAGCTGTTGAGCTCATTAGACCACATCAGGCTTCTCTTCGTGCCTGGCACAGCCACACAAGCCAAAGGTGATTTAGTTCTCAGTAAGCTCAGCCTACACCCCAGCCCCTCTTTCACAGTAAGCACTCATCAGTTGTCCTCGCTTAAACAAACCACTAACTACTCTTTACTAGGAGCCCATCTGTTGAAATTTCAGTGTTTTTAAGATGATAAGAGTGTACTTGGATGTATCAGCATGTTTGGGGTTTAGATGGGATGGCTTCAATTTTCAGGTTGTATATATAATGATAATGTCTGACCTGTCATTAGCCCACAGATTTAACATTTTAATGGAGCAATCTGATTTTTGGAGGCTGCAAAAAAAATTGCAGACCTCATTGAGTTATGCTTCAGGTACAAGTATAAATTCATCACAGTGAGTATTAAAGTTAGGTACTCAAAATTAGAGCGTACCTTTCAACATGGCAATACTGTGAATCTGCTTCAGTTATTTATATAATGGATTAATCCTTGTGAGAAATCTCTTCAAACATGAATGATCCAACCCCTGGTTTTATAGGGACTTCAGCTGCCTCTGCACTGGAAAGAGATGCTACTGGGAGAAAATGGAACAGGGGAGTTCTGCAGAGATTGACGGGCAAATACAGTGGCTAACTGACAATGCAGCAAAAAGTAAACATTTGCAATTATAAACGATAGATTGATAACCCAGGTGTGGTTTGGTTTTTTTTGTTTGTTTGGTTGGGTTTTTTTTTCGTTTTCTTTTCTGATGCAATACCTTGTTTCTATTTAAGACCTTGGGATCCTCGGTTGAGGTGTGGCCCTGGTTATATCTGATTATTTGCCCTTGCAGAAAATACTTGCGTAGTGCTATTTTATACTTCTAATAGGACACCCAAGCCTGGGAATTATAGTGCAGTAATACACACCTGCTGCATTTAACAGCTCTCAGCCTTCAACCATACTCTAACAGCACTATCTTGTGAAGTATTGCACTATAAGTCACTCCCAGGAGTGCTTTTGCTGCTCCCTCTTCATGTTGGCATCTAATTGCTAGAGTAATCATGTGTGATTTTGTACACAAGAGAACCAAAATTTATGCAAGTGCCTCTTTTATAAAGAATATGCTTTTAAAAAAGAGAAAAGACTGTACTTGAAAAGACTTGAGATTACCTGTTTTAAACTCTGACAAATATTAATGGTTTTGATGGCTATGCATTTACAAGCAGCTTTTATCATCCAACACAGATGGGGAAAATGGGAGATTAAACCAGCACTATGATCAATTAACCAGTAATTTAAAAAAGAAGTGTAAAATCCTCTTCATAAAGTACAAGGGTGTCTGCATGCACGTTACCTTTGGAGAGGTGCTTAAGTCCTTGACAGGTGTGGAATGTCACAGCCACAACCCTGACCTAAATGAAGGGGAGCTGCCTGCTCCCACAGTCACCCCATGATACCAGCATCATTCCCTGTGCCATCCCAAACTCTTGGAAAGACCAAAGCCCCCCTCCAGCTCTCCTAGCCAAGCACCATCTTAAATCAGGACCCAAAGGATGAGAATGTTTTGATGTTAATGTCATCTGTTTTTCAGATCTCGAGTAGTAAATCAACATGAAATTACTGCCTCAGTGCTCCAACTTCCCTGCAGTGTCCTGGAAAAAAGAAGCACATATGTGGACAGAAAAGGCTGAATTGTTATCATGGTAGGAGGTAGATATACTGTAATATATCGGAAAGTTTACGTTGGAGTAGAAGTGAAGAACTGTCAAAAGGCAGTCTTGCCATAGATCCAAATGCTGGGTTTTAATCAAGATTCATGTCCACAGGTATTTTTAGGGATGGTTATTTATTGACTGACGTTAAGGTAGCATCAAAAGACCTTATTTTAAAATCAGGACTTTGTTGTGCTGAACAGCATGTAATTATTGAAAAAAAAAATGTTCTCTTTCGTGAGTTTTCTGCTGCGGTAATAGCCAGCAGTCACAGAATGGAGAGGAAAGGGAATAAAGAGGACAGTGTCTCCAGAGAGGGGAGGAGACCAATCCTTTTACAGACCTTTAAAGCTTTTGTTTACCTACAAAGAAAACCTGAAACAAACTCTTAACACATACTGTATGCTAGCTTAAAACCTTGCAACTTATTCAAACACCTTTCAAATAATTTGCAAACATACATGAGATTTTTTGTTTGTACTTTTTAAAATACCATATTAAGGAAGAAAGTAAAGGATTTGCAAATCTTGCCATGAGTCATCAGAGAATAAATGCAACATGCAGCAGCAAAGATATAACACATGGTCTGTTAAAAGAAGATACTTTACTATCAAAGGATGTATAAAAAAACCTTGAAAATCCCACATTTCTTCTGTTGCTTTTCCACTGCTACCAAGGTGGCAGCTCGTTCTACATGCAAAAAGCTGTGGTTGCAACCTGCAACATTAATACAGACAACCAGTCCTTTCTGCCAAAACCCACAGCACTCACTTGAAATGTGATAAGGCAAATAACAGTTTGCATTTCACACTTCATGGGAGCTGTAGGGATGCACAGATCTGCCCACACACAAACTCCTTGGAAGACCAAGATCCTGATCACAATTTGGAAAAAAAAAGAAAACAAAAACAAAAAACAAACACCAACAAACAAACAAAAATCCCCAAACCCACTACAAAAAAAAAACCAAAAAACACCCCAAAAAACCCAAAACAACCAAAAAACCCCAAAACAACAACAAAAAAACAACCCCAAACAAACAAACACCAAAACAAATCACAAACCTTGATAAGGGAAACAACTGCTGTTCTGTAAGTAGGGAAGCACAGATGGGGTCTACCATACTGAGGGGCTTGGAGAACTGGCATAATGTTTTGTAGAGTGGGACCATTGCCAACTGCATAGATTTCTATTAGAGCTAAACTGTGCTTCTCTAAGCAATGGGAAAAACTTTCATTCATCTTATGAAATAATAAAAACCAAAGTAAAATAATTATTGGTGTTGTTATAAAAGAGGATAAATCTCAGCAAACTCAATGAAAGCTGTGGATTAAAAAGAGTTACCAAAAAAAAAAAAAAAAAAAAAGGCAGCATATTCTTTTCTCAATGTTTTAATGAGGCACAGTCAATTTTTGTTATTATGTATTTACTAGTCTCTTCCTGGCAGAAAGCAGTATTTAAAATTAATGTAACTAATCTGAAAATCAGAGAGTGAACACTGCTAATTCATGCAACAGTATGGTTAGGTCTAATTCATTTCATAGTTAGAAACATTCTGTTAATGTTTAATACATGGAAAAGCTTTTAGTAACATACTCTTTCTAATTAGTGAATCTTTCAGACTCTCCTCATCTGGCTGAATGTGTAAACAGAGTTGTTCTTAAATGCTGCATGATCCCCTTTACAAGACTTTCATTAAAAAAAAATTATGGAGCTCCACAGTTATATAATTGTTTTAAGCCTTAACATTTCAAAGGACTTAACAAATGTTAATTAAAATCCGATCCTACTCTTAGAGCCATGAAGACATAGCTGGGTTTTGCTGGTATCAGGATCTAAAGTTCTGAACAGCTCTCCTTGCAGTTAGGTACCAAGCAATCCGTGTCAAACTGTGGCACCCACACGTCCAGTTCTTTCTGCCTGCAGCATGGGGAATGTGAGGCTTTTGCAGTTCTTAAAGTCATGCTACCTATCTAAGTGCTCACACATGGATTTTAAGCAACTCACTTTAAATTTTGAAGCTTGGAAGCTGAGACAGAGAACAATTTTGGAAAAAAACTGCTGAAGGCTGTTATCCTCTCTTGGTCTGCATAAGAAGGAGCTTGTTTCCCAATTACCTGTCTGCCACTATAATGATTGATTTCAGTGCTTTATGAACAGCATATGCAGCTCTTCTATGTTTAGATAAGAGATTACAAGGACTATCAATCCTCATGCTCCTGTGTACGGACTATCAATCCTCATGCTCCTGTGTACAATATTAACACTGTCTAGAAGGAATCTATTTCTACCATGGATTAGTATTGTTTAGGTATATTAGCAGTAACTGCAACCTGCAGAAGGGATGAAGTACTGCGAGGGATCCAGCCTGCCAGCTATAGTTTTGGAAATCTTTTTGGCTGGTTAAATTTATTCCTCCTGCCAAGTTAAGGACATAACATTTAAGGATAGATAGTCACAGGAGCCTGTGGGGATCTGAATTAGAGCTTGCACAAGAGACTGTCGAGTTCTCTCTTTGCTTCTTAACAAGGAGAGGCAGGATGGTCTGGAAATGTGATTTTTGGTAAGAGGCATGGGAAAGGAGTAATAGGAGTAATATTCTGAGTTCTAAGCTTAACCCTGCCAAAGGGAACCAGTGAGATCAGGAAAGGTATTCCATGTCTCTACCCATCTTATGCAAATCATAGAAAAACATTTTGACATCTCTCATGGCCTTCACAAGACTTAATTGTCATCCAGGGCTGTATATGTGCTCAGTATTAAAACGGTCTTGTGAAGTAGCAGACTGTAAGCACACCATGTAATGATACAGTATACTAGGTGATAAGTCAAAACAGCCTCTAAAAATACTGTAGATATTTAGGATACATCATGTGCTATGAGGGAAGTATCTTTGGAGAAGCAGCTTTAGTATCTTGCATTGTAATGGCTGTCAGGTCCCTTTCAAATCTCTTTTATGAAATGTTTCTTTGACTCCTGTACCAAGGCAGTGCTCATTAGTTAGCTTGTTCCAAAACTAACAAACCATGATTAATACCCAGACAACATGTCTGTGTTCAGAAAGTCTCCCTGGAAAATCACAGATTCTGACACTGGATTTCATATTCAGATACAAACTGTCTAAATATTAGCTCTGCTTTGCAATGTGCTGTATCTCCTTTTGCTCTCTGTGACAGCTCATCCAGGAAAGCCATAATCACCTTCAGCTCAGCAGAGCATTTGGGAGGTTTAAACAGGAATGAACCCTTCCAAGCTAGATGATACTCTCAAAGCCAAGGAGCTGTACTGACAAGATGCCAGTATCTTGTGGTCAACACAGTGGTGATTCCCAGCCATATGGATGCCAAGTTTCAAGGCAGTAACCTAACTAGTGATGAAGAGCCAAATTCTGACATCCTTCTGCACTTGAAGTGATAATTTATTCTGATTAGTCCTATTGCAGTGCCAGACTGGAAGCTCTGTGGACTCCTGGGGGTGAGAAATGACTCTCATCAGCCATTACACTTTCATTAACATCACCAAGGGAATGAGCTCACTTGAAAGAGGCCCTGCTGGACCAGCTAAGTGCTACTCGGTAGGAACTGTGCAACCAGCCTGGGACAGTCCAGCTCTGTAAGGTGTTAAACATCTCCTGATAGTGCTCCCAGCCAGAATAGCACCGTTATTTGACTACCTAGAGGGTAGCTTAGTAAGACTTACCATTAAATCCCTAAGCAGAACATACCCTAATGCCTGTTGAAAAGCGATGCACAGTGGGTGCTTTTTAGCCATTTGGCATTTCTTACTAGCTACACACCTACATCTTAACAGTTTGAAAAGCAGGTTGACCAATGGACTTAGCATCTAAAATCCCCTTAAAGCAATGAGAAATGAAGGAGCATAGCTCTTTTTAGGATGTGACCCTACATTTTCTATAATAGCTGTTGGGATTGCCAGGGTCATTTAACAGCAGTGCAGTAGCTATAAGTTAATTCTAACAGAAGGAGGAGCTGCTTCATGGTAAAGCCACCATGTTCTCTGCTAAGCCTACAGTAAATAACTCATTTCAGATGTACAGTGCCAAATATCTGCATACAAGACTGCTTGAAATTTTTCTGAATTATTTCTTACAGTTGTATATCAGACAATATGCGAAGCTGCTTTCTTATGTTTTTTTCCTCCCTCCCTCCTTTTGTGTTCATGTATCTACTTGCAAAACCACCTCATACATAATGCAGTGCAATAAACTGCGGCATGGAATGGCTGTGTAGCCTTGCCCATGTGTAAATAGCAGGAGAATCCATTACTCACAATGTATCCTTCAAATGCAATTCAAGTTTGACAAACATTAAACAATCTGAACCGACTGCAGAAAGCAGTGCTTCCTTTGAGTGCCTTTTAGGAAGCTCATCATCAAGCTATTCTTCAAAAATGCTGGGCAGAATTAATGATTTCCGTTAGGTAAATGACTCTGTGCTGAAACAATGCTGAGGTACACCATTAAGCATTGTCTTTGGTAAGAGGGAATGTTGTTTCCCAGTTCCAACGTTTGTCTTGTTGGCTCATTTTACAAAACTGCCTCAGTCGCAGCCACTCTGTGTTGTGCATGTGTGTATCTGTCTGCTTATGTTATCTAGCATAATGTTACTGTTTGATTAGAATTTCAAACACAGCTTTTCCTTTTGTGAGGTAGAACAGCCTCATTTACAAAACTGAAGAGCAAGTCCATTTCCTGTTAAAATAGACGTCTTATTTTAGAACTTTTAAAACAATCAGCACCAGACCACAGTATCTTTAACACAAAGCATTTCCCCCATCCCCATCACAGATCACAAGTGATTTCACTCTATGAAAACCAGGCTATATCCAGACAAGGTTAATTTAGAACCAGCATCTCTACATTTAAATAAAACCTTTCTTCCATTTCCATTGACTAAAGAGTAAACACTGCATAGAAAAAAGTGTTTCATATTCTAGCCCAACAGAACTTAAGTAGTTTGCAGAAATAAGACATGAATTACACTACTTTGAAGCACTGCATGACAATTAGAGAGTATTTTTCCCTTTGCCTGTGATTAGCCTTCTGCATGCTGGTCTGCAGATTTATACCAATGTAATAGTAGAAACTGAACTTTATCACCTGGACAGTCCCAATGAAGCACGTATTGGTTGGAAACCCCAAAGAGTTGTTTCAGGAGATTCACAGTAGTGAAGATCCAGCAAGAAATTCTGAGTATTTCCTTTCCTTGTTTTAATTTGGAATCATGAAACGTTCCCCCGAATTTGAAAATATAAATACTTCAACCATTTCTAACCAGTGCTGATCAAAGTATATTTCCTAGAACTGCTGGCCCTGAGCATCAGAGCTGCAGCCACAGCAATAAACTGCAAGGATACGTCCTCTGACAAACACACCCCATGCCTCTTGCTGGGGTTGATAGCTTTTCAGAGAGTTTCTCATTGTTCCTACATGACAAGCTACAAAAGCCCTCTGTAGCCAGCTGGAGACATCCTTTAGAAGGGGTCTGAAAAGCGCTGTTCCACATTGTGCCAAGCATCAATCCATAGGCAGATAGGCAGGTAGGTCTAGATGGGGTGGAGGATATGAAAGCAGAGAGAAAGAAAACTTACTGGCCTGAAGGGCTAGGATCTCTTCTGGTTTGTGCTTTATGCTGTGACTATGCTGACTTGTGTTTGAGAAGCAAACCCTCTACTGCTTGTGCATAGTGAGGATATCTACCAGGTAGCAAGGAGGAGTCGAGTCACAAAGTGCTACACTCAGTGCAAATCCTGGCCTTCTAGTAAAAGGATATATAGCAAAGGACAAATAAAGGATTTACTGCCTGGAGCACTAGCCCCTCTACCTCAGTATTTAGATCATTTAAAGTTATTAGCTTTTTAATTAACACTGAAAAAATCTGAAAGCACCTAACTGTATTGTACAGTAATTATATTAACAAATTACAGATATGAAAATTAAAATTCAGTTGTGCTATGGTTCTATTTAGAAATGTGCAAACAGAGTTGATGTTTTGCTAATAAATCCTTCTCAGATGTTATATTTCTAAATGAAAAGAGAAAATGTACCTTTATAGTATCCTTTTAAGGGCTTCTGCCCTCATTTGGAATTAATCAGCAAATACAAACAGCACTTTGAGTTCTGAAAATACCTTTTCCTTAACCTCACTCCAGTTAAAGCAGTTTCCTAAATTACAAACTGTATACGTATTAGGATTATCAGTTTTACAGCAGGGCTCTGGGTATAGTCAGCTTCATTTTTTCTCCCTGTCTGTACACACATGTCCTAGTACACATACACATGGACAAGGAAGGAGTTAGAAGAATGTATAATACTAATTAAGTGTCAGTTGTATATACATTCTGAAACGCAGCATTTTCCCCTTCTAGCCAGCCAAATATGCCACTTTGCTTTCTCCCACCAAAAAAACAAAACCAAAAACCTCAAAAAAAAAATCTACCCAAGGCCAGCAGTCATGGCATTCAACAATCCCAGAGAATAAGATGTCAAAGCAAATGTGCACTGTTTCCAAACAGGACTTGTTTAAGCTTCCCCAGTTTTGCAAATGGGACAGTTTAGAATATGTAAGAAGGGGAACAAGAAGGAAAACATTGATGGATTGGATGGAAACCAAACCTCCAAGGTGTGATGTTGGAGAAGAGGCGGCAGAAGAGCTCCAGATACAGAGCTGCCTGCTTTGATACCAAGCTGTTATTTTATGATAAATGAGTGATCAATGTGTGGTGTCCAGCCACTTCATGGAAGTTAACATAAACCATTTTGCAGGGGCCTAGGAAAGGGTTATGTATCATTTATATCCAACACATAAGGCTGATACTGCTGATTAATGATGTGCTGTTTAAACAGTTTACAAGACCTATACTCTGCCTGAAGTAACCACAAAGAGCTAAGCCTTAGCATTTATTTAGTTTCACTGTCTGTGTGATGATACATAGCTATGTGAGAAGGTTCCTGCCTTAAGGAGATTATAAAGTCTCATAACTTCAGAGAAGTCATTCCTGGGCTACTCTAGCGTAACAGCAAAAGCAGACACAGACACATATTCTGCCATATAATCCAGATTTCCTGCTAAGTGTTTCCATATTGAAGTGACTGAAAAACCCAAACCAGCTAACAGTGCTTCAGAAGTCTCAAAATCATCTGTTAGTTTGTTTAAACTCACATGTAGAGGAAGTAATGGCCTGAAGATTATGTTGTAACTAGATTACTAGAAGATTTATTATTAATTATTACATACAGAGAGAGCAGTAAGTGTGATGCTGAGTAAAGCACAGCAGGGAGAGGTAATCCCTGCCTGAAGTATTTTACAGTATAATACCTAAGCACTATAACTGGCATAGGGACCCAGCAAAGAAGGTTTCTGTTTTAGAGATTACATTTTTCTGCATCTTGGGAGACCGATTTAATTTTTGCTGATGTGATTTGACGCTGGTGTCCTCCTTGGATTAGCGAGTCATTATTTATGATCTATGTTTACATATAAAATGAATGACCCCCTGCAGCTCTTGCCATGGGAAATGTCAAGGTACTTGAACAGGGAAAGGGGATGTTGCTCTGTAACCCAGGCTGTAGACTGGCAATTTGTATGCAGGAGAAAGTGTGAGAGTTGTTGGAAAAGACAACAAAGAGCATTTTGAAGGGAGTGACTGTGCAAAGCCATGGTGCTCTCTGTCCATCTGCAGCTGTGATAAAGGACATTATCAGGGAGGGAGGTCCTGAGATCTGCTGCTGCTCCTGTGTCTGACCTGAAGCCCTCTATGGACAAGTGGCTCAGGACTGAGCAGCACATAAACCTGGAGGCAAAACCATGGCCAAGCTGACCCATAAAAATTGCTGGGTTCTAGCCCTGCTTTATGCATCAAGCGAGCTCAATACTCTATATACTCTCAATACTCATTCAGCTCCAAAAAAGCCTGGGGAAAAAACCCACATGTGTAACATTTCAAGCACCAGGTAAGGGAATGGTTGGAGGGCAGTGGAAGGAGATCAGCAATTAAAGGGACTCATCTGCATTCCTACTGAAATATAATCTGACTAAAACCACTCAGTTGGATTTCAGTGTTGCAATGATCAAGTCTTTGCAGGAGCCACTCAGTTTGGGTGAGAGAGCTGTGTTTATTTATAAACTGTGATAATATGTGGTAAATTGTGTATGGGGAACAGCTTGTGCAAGCTCAAGGCCCAATAAAGACATTGGCTTAGTAGTGCTCTAATGCTAACAACATACACAAGACACCATACTTGAAAAAGCACTGAACTTTGTGGTTTGGTGGCTGATGAACCCACAGAACTGCCCTGTCTTGATTGCTACTGGTTCAGCAGATCTGTACTGTGTGCACTGGTAGAAAAGATTAGTGCACAATTTTTAAATTGCAGTTTTATTGCTGTGGAATAGAGAAGACTGAACAGAACAACTAAAAAGCAACACGCTGCCATGCACTTATAGAGAGGTGCCAGCTCCTGAAGGGAAATCCTGTGCTGCATATTCAGATGCCAAGAGATTTTGCTGTTAATAGGAAAAGCAGTTTCATGCTGAACAATCCCTCAAAACACATAGCTGGGTTTCCTGGCAATTCTAGATGGAATAAGCTGTGAACATGTTGCCCCCTGTTCCTAAAACCCATGGCTGGACCTATTTCTAACCTCTGCTCTAAGCAGTATGCAATATTCCAGTGACTATTGTCCAGAAATATTTCAATCTTTTCTTGTTTCTTCATGTCGAAGATGACTTAGGAATAAAGTGAGAACTACTCACTTTACTACTACATCAAAATTTCAGCTTGACCAGAAGCCATTAGACCAGTGACCTCCATCTATTCTGGAAGAAACTGAAGACATTCACTTGTAAGAGTCTCAATCTGCATTTAGGGTACTTTAACAATACACTCTGAAAAGCATGGCTGTGAATGAACATGAATTATGTTGACTGCGATCTTGGTATTTAGAATATCACATCAGCAGTTCCCCTCCCTTACAGAATCAGTAGAATTCTTTATAGGTTTTTTATGTTCTTTTTAAATGGCTGGAATTAGTCATTGATGTAGGCAGGATACCAGACTTTCTGGGTTTACATTGTCATTAGGAATAGGAAATCCTGAGCAGCCCATTGGGGGGTGATCCATGTGGTGAGAAGCATGTAAAGTGCAGTATCACTTCCTAGGGACCTAATCAAGATTGTTCCAATCCCTCTACTTTTCCCACATCCTCAGTTCCTTCTTTCAACCCACATCTTTCACTTTACTCTGAGAGTCATAAAACTACAACCTCAAATAAAGCTCAACTTGGTGCTACTGAGAGTCATTAGTGTCCATTTAGAACTCAGCAGGTTGGTAAGTTGCAGGAACAAGATGAAGACCTTAAATTTTAACAAATGAAATTCAAGCACAACAGATTAGGAAAAAAAAAAAAAAAAAAAAGAAGAAAATCAAGGTAAAAAGACAGCTGTGAACTCTTCTCAAAATCCTATCCATCCCCAAACACATGACTAGCAGTGGTTGAAATGAGTTTTGAAATTTTTCCCTTTGGACCTGAATGCTCCCTTAGCTGCTTTTAATTATTACAGTTAAATGCAGAAAAGTTTTAACTGTAAGCTTTAAACATCCTTTTAAAGATAACTTGAGGGAGTTGATATCAGGAAAAGAAAGAATTAAATAAGCTTTCTGTCTTTTCCAATCTGCATTGCTTTTCTACCCAGTGCCCTGGCCTTTTATCCTCCTCTGTGTCTTTTCAAGAAGGTTCATTAACAAGCATCTTCAGAAAGAATAAGAAAAGAGGACGGAGCATATGATTGCTGGCAGACTGAAATGCATGTCTACAGCTGGCCTGGCATTCAGGAGAAAAAGAATTCTAACAAGGCTGGGATTTGTATGAAGGATAGCTGTTTTGAAGGTGTTTTGCTTGTTTTTAATTCAAGAGCCAACATGGAGACATTCTCAGGATATTCTCTTTGGTAACTATGTGAAAGGACTTTGCAAATCTTCCTGATGATAAGGTTCCCAAATGATACATGATGATATCGAAGAGTGAGTCAGCCCCTGGTTTCTACAAAGTCTAAGAGATCCATGAGGACCTGGTGCATGTGGAACTCGATCCACAGACCACACAAAGACAGTTAAAATAAATGGTGTAGCTAACGATATGTACAACTTTATGAACAGTGTAAAAGAACTTGGTGTTGGCTTGCCATAGCCAGTGAATAAATAATTTTTTCTTTTGCATTCTTTGCATCTTTTCTGAAGGTAAAGTAAAAAATAAAGAAACCAAACAAAACTCAACAGCAAACAAAACAAAACAAACAAAAAATATAAGGAAGAAAAAAAGGAAAGATCTGCACCTCTGTCTACTAAGAAGCAATATCTAGCTCTCAACAGCACTGCCTCAGTTCTTTTGTGCATCCTTCTCCTTGGGCACTTCCAGTATTTTCATTCTGTGGATTCATTTTTACATGGCAGGCTTTCTCAGGTAAGCATTATGGAGGGCCATTATTTCATCCTCTAACTTTTTCAGAGCATACACCAAGAGAAGCTAAAAGCAGCCTTATAATTTCCCAGGCTGGCAGCGTTCCACTGCTTTATCTTTCAGCCAACCTAATAAGCCAGAAGTGAAAAGCAGCACTGCAATGGGTAGGAGAGGAGAGACACAGAATGAATTAGAAAGCAACAAAAAAATCAATATGGACATATACATGGCCACATATTGAAAAAGTTGATGTATTATCAGATGAAAAAAAGGCTGTCATTCGGGACCTGTAATTTTCAATTTTTTCTGCCATAGTCACCAACCAGAAATGCCCATGTCTGTCTTCAAAGGTTGCCATTAAAGATCTGTTAGATGGTAGTAAGCATACACCACAGAGTCATGAAGGAGTAAAAATACAATGAAATATTTAACCAAAATCATCAAAATTTTAACTGACATTTCTGTAGGTAGCTGGAGCTAGTTTCAAAACTACAGCTTCCTCAGAGTATTGCAAAAAAGACAGGCCCATTTATTTTTTTGGGAAAATAAATGTATTAGCAGGCATGTTGTTTAGTATTTGGATTACCATTCTGCCACCCATTAGTGAAATCATAAATATTCAGAAGAGGTTAAGCTATTACGTGTCCAGGTGACATTCTAAAGATTCCAGCTTACACTGCGATCATTATAACAGTAATATTTTTACCAGAACCAATGATGTTTTCACCTAAATAGTTAAGAAAGCAGCAGGACGATATCTGCTTACCCTTCCAATTAGGGAGGAACTAGATTTGATGCAGAAAATCTTATTTGGATTATACTCTGAATGACCTTTTAAGGTTGTCTGCATTCTTATTTACTGCTGCTTGTATTTTTCACAAATTAATATATTTATCTTTGCTGGAAAGGTAAACAAAACCAAAATCATAAATATAGATTTTCCTGACTTTATCTGAAAGTGAAACGTTTACTATTTCACTCATGGCACTTAATGCCCATCTATCAAATGTATTTGCAGAAGGAAACACACAAACTACAGTCCTTTGGGCCCCTGTGCGAATCCTGATTTGGAACAATAATTTGTTGTACTGAGCAAGTTTGGAGTCTGAGCACAGATAAAACCAGCTCGTGGTCTTCAAAAAATATACCTACTTCAGCAAGATTACAAAAGGGTCATATAATGTACACCGAAGAAGCCTAAGTTAAAATGCTCAGTACAATGGATCAGCAATCATTCATGACCTCGCCCCCTGCATCAAATCCTAGTTTTCTTTCAGTATATTCCATTCTTTTCACTCACTTCATCTCTTTAATTGCTAAGCTTTTCTAGGCAGTGGCCCTCAGGAATTTCTAACATATTATCTAGTATTGTCTATTATCGGGATGCTGACTTCAGGGGGAAGCTTTAGAGGTGACTGTCACAAAACAAAATAGGTATTAAACACTTGAAAAAGAGAGAGCAGGGAAACTTAATTAACTCTACCTAAAACAGTAGGGTGCCTGCTGCGTTTCAGACCTCTAAAGTGCTACTAAAATTATAACTACATACATCCAGGGGAAAGAATTTGGGTGGGAGGAACTAAAGGCCATGTACAGACACAAGAAATAATGTACTTAATTATCAATGCAACCACATGGTGACATAGTGACATTATAGTAGATGCTAGAAGGATGGGAATGTCTTGACTTACACATAACCTGTCTCCTCTCATTTGTCCAAATGCTTATTTTGAAATAGGCAATTGCTCTGAGGCATCACCTGCAATGGTCGGGTCCACAGGTCAATTCTGAACTTCAGCAGAAGCCTCATCTTGTTCCCACTGAGGTTTGCAATGGGTACCCAGGAAGGGATCAGAAATCAGACTGAGCTAACAGGATACAGACACATCGATGTCCCATGTTCTACCACGGGAACTGAATACAGCTAAAGGTACTATGTCACTGATGTGAAGAAGAAAAACATACAATTACATGGTGTGATCTTTGAAGAAACTACAACTTTGTGTCTGTTTAAAGTGAAGACACATTTCTGAGATGTACTACAGGCAACTGAAAAATCTCAGATGCTACTAGTTTTCACCACAGAAGGGCAGGCATTGTCACAGTGCTAAAAAGCTACTGAATTTCACCAAAAGAATAGCAAAGGCAACCTCAGTTAAGTTAATCAAACCACGACCTCAGCTGTGTAATTTGAAATCCAGAATAATGTCTGACTTTTGTACATTTACACCTGTTTTTCATAGTATGAAAGTGATCAGAGTATTGTCCCGTATTTTTTGTTTTCCTTGGGATGATGATAAAATCCTAAAGTATTGAGATTATAACAGGCAACAAGAACAGCAAAATCTAGTATTTTCTTTTGTGGAGCAAAGGCGTTTTCTATAAAATTGAAAAAATTCTGCAGGATATATCAGTTTTGACAAATTTCATTTCAAAATAAAGCAATAAAATTGAAACATTTTGATTGCAAGACTGAAGTAAGTCCTCTGTGTTTCTAAATTACAGCTCCATTTGGTTTTTATTCTACTTATCATATATCTTAATGTGAAAGCAAAAGGAGATGTTTCATTCTGAAACGATGTTTTTCAGAAGTGGCATTTTCTGAGGTCTGTAATTTTGACTGATGGTAACCAATGTCATGTCCTACAACTCATCCTCCTGAATCTGCCTGTTGTGTCCTTTTTTGGTAAATCTTCTTGTCGGCTTTTGGGTACAAAAAGGGTACCCATTTTTTTCTTGTGCAGAGCCACATGTAACGCATCTTTGATGAATGACTAGAGATGCGTAATGAGTAACTGTCCCCATGCAAATAAACAAGTACACACGTTGTAAACTATTTGCAAATCTTGGCAAGCAGAACTCCTAAGGAACCTGTATGTACAGTACATTGTGATGATGTACTGTAAAGAGAGTCTGAAATTCTCCTAATACCATGAGAATATTACAGCACCTGAAGTGCAAGGTTACGTTTCAGAGAAATCCCTCATTATTTTCCCATTGACTAGCTTTCTGCACAAAGGATTTAGTTGATCTCATTCTGAGTTACTTCACTTACTCCTTGTATTGCACAGGAGACTGATTTCTGAAATATGCTGGGTTCTGGACTGGACTGCAAAAGGCCAGGCAACTTTTGGTAGGGAAACCTATGTCTCTGCTGCATTATTTTTATTTCTGGACACTTTTCCTCACCAGATAAGAATTTCATCCATTTAACCTATTCAACAGGATGTGGTAATTAAAGGTAATTTAATGTATTCTTTGGAGTGACAAACTTGCAAGATAGCTTTTTTTTTTTTCCTTTTTCTTCACTTTTTTTTTTTCCTTTCTGTGGAATTCATTCTGTTTTCCTCTGTCAGAGCCATACCACTAGGAGAGTATCTTAATGGTGTTTTAGAATGAAGTGTTCATAAGCATCAAGCAGATTTGCACAAAAGGGAATATATGTCTCTTTCTTGTCAAACCCTTGAAGTGTGCTGCTTCAGTATCTTAAAGGATGAGAGAAAGGAAAAGAAAGCCACAACTGCTGTGAACTTTGATGATGCACGTTTGGTACCACAGCTTCTCTCAACTTGGCTTGGCTTTAGAAGCTGCACATTTTTAGAGACTTTTTTTTCCATGTAGAGAAGCACACATCTGCATAGAGTTTCACACAGTTAAAGAAAGTTTTCGTTTGCCTTTATCAGATGTAATCCCAGATGAGAAAACCAAGTAGTACATTAAAAAGAATCTGATAAAATAGTCCTCATGTCATGAAGGGAGCAGCAGTATGCAATTGCTGGCTTCTGTTTCAAAAGCACACCATGAGCATGCTTATCAAAGTGGCCTGTTTGAGGACTGGGGAAGATTATTCAGTGAGCATTTCAGGTGGCCTGTTCCTGCAGTGTTACAAGAATTGCAGAAATTACAGCAAGTGTATTAAGAGATGCCCAGCAGAAGCTAAAGTTACTATAGAAAAACTACAGAGAGATGGTCTAATATTAATTCATCTAGCTAAAATTATTTTAATAAAATAGGGCTCTGAATTCACTAGCAGGTGAAGTAGAGCCCCTGCTGCTATCCTTTCACCACTGCCCAAACTTGCCTCACGAGTCCCTGTTTGCAGACCAGGGAATGACCAGGTTCTGTGGAGTTTGCCAGAGTTAATAGCCTGGAAAACTCAAAAACCTAATTATGGGCACAAACTGGTCACAGGCACTATCCATTATCCACACATGGTATTAGACAATATTCTGTCAAATGCAGTTTTGTTGTTGGCATTCACTAAATACCTCTCTGTGTTGTTGTCATTCCTCTGGCATGCATTTTATTTCTATGGATCTACAAGGTAATCTGCACCTTCCAAAATCTGAAGAATAAACAGCACTTTTGGGAACAGTCCTCTGTGTGTGAACCAAAGTTGTGCAGACTGACCTGAGGGAATCCTCCATTGCTGACTCTGGAAAAAATATTTGTGCTGGGGAAACAAAATGTTTTCAGCATTCAGCAGTACCTGATGAGTGCACAGCCAGGTTAGGTCTCCATCTGATTGATACTTTCCTAAATGCTGCAGTCCCCTCTTGACCCCTACCAGACTCCATTATGGAAACTCAGTGAAAAAAGGTGGCAGGATCACTCCTTCAAACACAACTAACACATTAACTGCCTTTCTACCCAAAAAAATGGTTACATGGTGCTCTTTCTTTATTCATTTGATTAAAATAGTCGTATTCATCAGAACAGAGTGTTAACTACAAGCTAGTATTAATGGGAACAATCATCCTTTGAAAACACCACTGACATTATGGCTCCACACAAATATCTGTCCTTGGTGTGTGTAACAAATGCTTATTCAGACTGATACTGGCTGTATATTTCTGTTTCACTGCTGCTTTTGATTTGACAGTTGCTGGCAATTCTGCTGCTGATTTATCTGTTGTAACCCTGCTGTTTTTTCAAAAACACTACTTCCACAGAGTTTCCTGGCAGTTCAATATAACCTGCCTCAATCAACTTTCTTATTTTCTTTTCTTCCTTTCAATATTCCCAAGTCCAAGGCACCCATTTTTCAACTTAGAACATTCTTTCAAAGAGTAATATATATTATTTTTTAAGAACATTACACTGCTTTACCTGTAAGGGGAGAGTCAGCTAGGGATATCTCCAGAGATGACTGCACAGCCATTACCCTCTTTCAGATGGGGAGTCAGAAGCAAACTCAGCAGTGCAAGGACTTTCATTGTTCTCTTGCACACTCTTGTGTCTGCAGCCATTGGTGTTTGGAGAAGGGAATATCCAAACTGCTGCAATTCAGAAACCCAAGCCCGCAAACAAAAGCCAACCCAAACAGCTATTTACACCATGATTGCAGCATGACAATATCTAGTCTGTGCAGCACTTTTGTTCTGCAAATCTGAAGGCTATTCAGAAGAACCACGGAATCATGACAGTGTGGTGGCTCATAAGTTTCCACCAAAACAATTTAAAGAACGGAACTACATTTTCAACCACGCAAAGATCCTGCAATCCATTACAGCGATTTGAGCATTATGGTAATTAAAAATTGTACCATTTAGCTTGCATGAACAAAAGTTACAGACTATCAGGGACTATTATGCCATAACAATATCCATTCATCCAAGACCAATTTCTTCTTCCTGTTGTTTTTTTCCAAGACCAATTTCTTTTTTCAAGCAAGTGAGTAACAGTTAAACAGTAATTTCTAGACTTGTAAGCTTTTATTTAATTCCTATTAAGTCTGAAAGATTTAGGAACAAATTTAAGGTAAAGTCCAAAACAGGCATCCATGGAAACAAGTTCCTGTGAGAATGTAATTCTCAGCCTGTATTTATATCTCAGCCTCTTTTTTGGTACCCATGATTTAAAGCTGTTTCAAATCTTTTCTTCCATGTTAACATAACTGTGGAACAGTGGCATTCAGGACTGAATAAGGGGAGAATACTTCACAGTTGCATTCATTTTCAGTGTTTTGGTGTCTTGGCCTTCCCTACATCCAGGACACTTTGCACATAAAGTAGGTTTGCTTGGTCTAGGTGAAAACATGAGTTTTGCCTCAGAGAAGAAATGGATACTTTAACCTAGTTTAATATTCTGATACCACAATAATTTTAAAATGTAGTTTGTTAAACATTGGTCTGAGATAGAAACAGCATGTTGAAAATAAATAGCCTCCAAAATCCAAGATGTCCTCAGCTGCAATTTGTTTTGTTCCCAAAACCTGAATCCCTTTGTCTACTGTCAGGGCAGAGGACCTACAGTGACTGGTCCAGCCCTCTCCAGACTGTCAGCTGAAACAGCCATGTGGGTCTACATTTTTAATACGCACCCAATTCTTCCTGTTCCCTATAGCCAGGACTTGAAAGCTGCAGCTTTCAGCCATCATCCTTAATGGCTGCTGACAGTTCCATTAGTTGAACCTTAAAACCATGTACTTCATATACAACCTGTATGTTTACCACAAAATCCCGTAACTGATTATGTCCCATTTATCTGATTTACATGCATTTGCTCTAATTACATAATTAAACCTAAACACAGCTATTGCCCAAAGGATAATCTGTCCTAAGCTATTACAGAGAAAACAAAGACCATCATGCTGAAGTCTATTTTCAGAGAAATAGAAAGAAGCAAGAATAAGACTTTTTCTTGTATCCTACCAGGCTTTAATTCCAGAGTTTTTATGTTTTTCTTGCCTTTTCATCATATATGACTGTATGCACATAATATCTAGAGCCATGGGACAACTGTAGAGTGTCCAGCTCTCAGCTGTAAAATGCCAGTTTCCCCTGGTTGCTGATGTTGCTCCCCAGAACCATCCATCCTCATACCCACAGTGATTAAGAGGACTTAGTTTCCACATTCTCAGATTTTAACCCTATAGCTTGAAAGTCTCATTTTTACTACTGTTTGTATGCTTACCTTTCCTCCCTCCACTTACATGTAATCTGTAACTTGTTACAATTTAATACATTAAAACTGTATTGCCAGATACATGCAAAATCCATTCAACGCTCTCACTATTAAGGTTACTTTTTTTATTTTTCCTTTCTAAAGGAAATCTCAATCCATGTGACACCAATTTTTCAGAAAGAAGAACTAGTTAAGTTAAAACAGCTGCTACTCAACCCTGGTATTCCACAGTGCTTATTCAAAAATCACTGAAATCAAGAAGAAAAATACCTAAAAACTTTCTTGGTCTTTGGTCCCCTCACTTAGGTGAGGGAGAATCAAATCTGATGAAAATAAATTAACATTTTGTTGTGTGGTTGATTTTTTCTTTTCTAAACCACACACATCTGACATTTCTATTAGGCTGCTGCATATTTGTGAAGTCAGAAGCATCAATTTTTCAGACTTGACAGTTCAGTATATGATATTTTTTCAGTGTAAACAAATAGAAAATATTTTTATTGCCTCTTTATCCAGGCACCTCAAATGCCACTCTAGTTCCAATAATTTATCAGATGCAGACACTGGAAAGAGTGTTTGCCAGACTTTGACTATGAAAACAGGATGCTTGCTTTCTCATTTCATACCTAGCAGAACTTCTATACAAAGACATATTTCTGATAAAAATCAGAATCACCTTTCTTTTCTCTTCAATCAGTCATGACTTGAGAAACATGTTCATTGTGATAATTTGCCTAACATTTACTTCCAATTTGTTTACTCACAAGGCCACATGAAATAGTGAAACTGCAGAAATGGGGAGTTCAGGGTAATTCATTCACATGAGCAGGGTTTTGTTTGTATGTTTTTCTAATGAGGTCACCAAAACTCATAAACTGCAGATGAGTTTAATTAAAGTCAATGGAGCAAAGAGATTAAGCACTTAAGTGTGCTGTCTTTGTGGTTTACAAAACTTGAGTAAGCCAAATCATTAAACTTTAATTTGCCTGAGATTATGTAACATTGGCATGGAAATACTTGAGCCTCACCTCATCCCATCTGTGTATTAGAAATTTTTTACAGCACCTCCCACTGCAGTAAAAAGCTGCACAAAACAGAGTCCAAACTTCCAGAGGAAACGTGGATGCAGTCGGGGCCCTTTGCTAGAGGACAGAACTGCAGGAAGCCAGCCTTCCTGCCTCTCCAGCATCCTCAGCATAGCACCAGTACAGAAATGACAGTGACATTTCATTTGTGTCTCACAGTATTATGCCAGAGCCTTTATTTCTGGTGGCATTTCAGTACTACTTTTCAGTACATTTGAAAATAAGAGTGTTATATATACTATTATTGGTCCTTACTGTCTCTTCCATCCAGCTTCCCTCTAAACAGGGTGATTAGAGCTTGAGCCAGGGGTAGTTTATTCCTGGCAAAGGCTAGAGGTTATTTTACCTGCCTTTAAACACCGGTGGGTACCTGTGTGCACAGTTTCTTTCTCCCCTGCTGCAAGTATCACTAGAGCATTTGGTCCTTGGCCTTACCAGTGCTGTGCCTCCTGTACTGACTCTCACTGATTTTTTCAGCGCAGATAAAGACAAACTCCTACCTTTGGCTTGGCTCCAGTATGAGCAGGGAGCTTCTACTGTCCTAAAATAGCAAAATTCCACCACATCCAGTTCTAGGACTCTCAGTGAGCTATGGGCTTACCAGAATGAAAGGCAGCTTGCTTTTAGACAGGTAGCTACATGCAGGAATTGCAATGGTGGCCTGTGTCTGGTCCAAAAGACCATGTCTTATTCTTTGGCATTTCCATGACATCAGCTCCTTCCAAACCAGCTACTGGATTTCAACACTGGACATTCTGCCAGATATCGACTAGGATAAATGCAATACAAACTGGGATATCCACCAGTGAACCAGCCATTCAAGATGTGATACCTACATGCTGCCAATGTCTTCTATCACCCATCCTTGCAGAAATGATTACAATTTAGTCACATTCTTTGTTAAAATTCAGTCACCTTGCTCAGAGCCGGATTAGTTTTCTCTAGGTTTTGCTTGTGTGCAAGTATTTACCTCCATTTCCCTTTGCTGTTATACTTTCACATTTCTGAACTGAGAAAAAGAAGCAGCCAATTTCTTCATGGCTCATTTCTAACCTTTTAAAATGTTACCATTTAAAGCATTCATATATTTTCATAGTTGCCAGCAACCTTCAGAGTGAGACTAAGAAGTGTTATTTCTTCTGAGAAAGTTACCGAGCCTAGGAGCCCCAAAATTCATTTCATTACAGAATATGTTGACAAAATTACCTCAAAATTTCCCTTGTGGTGGTGAGCAAAATTAACTGTGTTTTATGTGACAAAAAACATACTGTATTTGCAATTTTCATAGGCAAAACTTCACTCACTGATGAGATAAAAATTCTGCACTGCCACATCATACCAACAGACTTTCTAGAAAATTAGTTATTTTATATCACACCTTGAAAGTTAATATTTCTATATTTAGGCCTCAAAATAATTTTTAACTTTTTTTTTCTGTGTGCAGTTTCAAGAGACCGACACAAGCATAACTGATCTCAGCATTTTTGTCAAATTCTGACTTGTGTGTGAAAAGACATATATTTGGCATCATAAAAAGCCTTAAAACATCGTGTTTTAACTGATTTCAAGTACTGTCCTAATCTTTAACTAACCAGAAATACCCCCATCTTCTTCCTTGGAAACTACATAGGGGAAAAAGTAGTCTTTTAACACGGAGCCTTGATTTAAGCCATTCTTGTACCTGTGCATTCAGTGCATCTACCAACCCATAAATATAAACCAATATAAACTCCTTGAATCAGTTCTAGACTCCAACTAACTCTCATTGCTTTGGGTTTTGTCACATCAACCCCAGCCAGATAACACCAGCTTATTGCTGTGTCCAATGACCTGTCTTATCAAGTCTCCCCTGTCCCAGAGAATCAAGACTGGCTTATGAAGACATTTCTTCAGCTCCTGCACGGTTCAGACTCACTGTGTTCCCTAGGGAATGGTTTATTGATACTTGTTATTGAGGATTAATAGTTACATGTCAAATAACTGACAACCAGTGCTCACAGACAAGGGTTGTCATCTATAAACCCTTTCAGTAAAGACTTCCTGCTAAACTCCTGAAGCAGTTATTTTTACTTGTGCCTTGAAATCAGACCACAGGTAGAGATACAATTCCTCTGTCATACTTTATTGCCAGCCCTCCCCTTCTTGATTTTCACATTAAAACCTTCCTCTCCAATCCCTGGGATTTTCAGCCTGCTCTCCCATCATATACCCCACACCTTGTACAGCTCCACTAAACAGGCTACACATGATGGCTCATTCATCTGGAAACAAAACATTAACACTGTCACTTGCTGCTGCTTAAAGCATTCAGAAGAGTAAATTACAGCACAATGGAAAATACAGCAAAATCCTTAAACACAATGTTGTGAGATTAAAGTTTACACTGGAAAGAGTCTTCAGGATTCCTTTGCTCTCTCTCTCTCTCTATATATAACACAAGTTTTCTTCCCCCTCTATTTCCATTCCCTTCTATGCACCTTCTCTTTTGGCTCACTAATTAATCGGTAAAGTTAATCACTTTCCTCTGCAAGGAATTCACAGAATGGATAAAAAAGTCATGGGCTCTTTCTGTTCAGTTTCAGATTAAAAAAAAGGCTTCTCAGTGTGCTCTAGAAACCCCATGCCTATGCATTATTCTCTCTACAGCTTAGCACTCCTAGCCCTAGATTTGCAAGTGATTTTAGATAGAGATTTTAGTGGAAGACAGGGAGGTGCCACTGAAAGCCACCACTATCACTTGTCTTGCTGTGAGCCTACAGACCTTTGTTAATCTTTAACCTTTGGAGGTAAAAAACCCTCAACTTTTAATGATCCAGGTGTTGATCAAGATGCAGAAATACATTTTACTAGTACAGGTTATTTGTAGTTACAACAAGCAGTGACTTCCCTCATATAAAAAAAAACAAACCAAAAACATGTCCTTAACACCCTTATTGTTATTCCCATCTTCTACAGGAAGTAATTCCAGCAAAAGGAATGGGAGTATAGCAAAAGAAATCTTACCAGACTGCTTTAAAATATTAAAATGCTTTATATTTGCACAGGGTTTTTCATCCCAGAACTAGAAGTACTTTTGCAGATCTGAGTTAATTCTCACAATACTCTTGTGAGACACAAAATATTGTTAGTTGCTTCTACCAATATCCTGGATGTGACTGCAGACATACTCTTTTTTTTATATATTGTCTATTTTTCTGTGGTTTTTCACTTAATTGGAAAATAAGCACTGGGGATACTCCAGTCACACAGAGAACATATTATGCTGTTTTCCTTTTTTAAGCAATGTAATATTCATTGCACATACCTTGTGTTTGCTTGCTGTAAAGAATTTGTTTCCTTAAATGAATGAATATATAAAAATACCTATATAAGGATCTTTATTCTTAGCTGCACGTTTGAGCTTTGCTGCATGAGGAGTCTATGAAATCCCCCAATTGATGCTACAGGGACATTCTGTAACAAGTAGTTGGGAATCTCCTGAGATGGGCTGAGCTTTCTCACCCATTTTTAACTGAATTGAAATTGTAGCAGTAGGTGCTTCAAATTATTAAAATTCTAACATGTACAGAAGTGCTTTCTTAAAGAGAGCTGGATCCAAACATATGCTTAAAACTCAGGGTACGCACGTTTACTGAACGCTGATAACATTCCCATTGCTTCGGGTCATGCAGCATAAGATTTCTAGGGCTAGGCTTTCTTGCAGGGATCTACTGAGGAATCCTCCCTTCTTCCATTTTTAAATTTACATTCTGTTAAAACCAGTTGAATTTTCCATTTTGTACCCCTCTGCTTAGTCTCAGTTTAGGGGAAAAAAACCCCCGAAACCTACAGAAAGGACCTCTGTGAGGCTGTGATTCTCTGGAGATGACACTGAGACTAACTGTACTGATTTTGGCTGCATCATTGTGCTTGCCATCCCTGCATAGTCGAAAGCTGAGGGCTGATGAAATGGTCTCTGCCAGCACAAACATCTCATTTGGCTTGGTGAGGCCTAATTCTGTGCTGTGGAATATCCCATATTTTGCAAATAGCGATACCACTCTTCAAGCCCAGTGATTACAGGAGCCAGCCAAACTTGCAAGGGAGAGAATTCATCCCCAGACTAAGTAAACATGTGTAGAAGAGTCTTGGAAAGAGTAGCAGAAGGTGAGCATGGACAAAGTCTTTCGAGAGCCCAGCACAGAGGCAGTTAAAATAGTAATTTACAGGCTTGTCATCTACATTCCCGCTCATATTTATAACACCAAAGATCATTAACACCTCATCTCTTCAGATAACTAACAAGCTTCGTAGAATCCTACATCTCCTCAAGATGATGCCTCAGGCAAGGCTATTTTCATCCTGAAGAAGCAGCTTTACTATCTTAATGCTGTGCCTTTTCTGCTCTCTCGCACAGGAGAACCTGGGTTCCTAGGAGCTCTCCTGCTCATCACCAATATGATTGTACAGGTAGCCTCAGCGAAACAACTAGCCCCATCAACCCGAGTGATGAGTGATCAGAGGCTTTTTTCCTTAGTAGCAATAAAACTGCAGTTGAGCTAATGCTGGAGTGTACCCTGCATTGAAAATACAGGAGACTTTGCCCAAAATACAAAGAATGGCTTTGTTCTTTCCAGCATCAAACTAGTACATCGATGTGATAGCTTCTTCTACAAAATGGACTGGGAACAGAAACAAACCCAGCTGGTAAATAGAGAGGAAACACAAGAAAACTCATGGTCCTAATTCTGGTTGTTTACTCTGTCTTTCCATCAGCATCACTCCACTGACTCTCTATTATCTCTGCTTTATACCACTGCAAACGGGAGCCATATGTCATCATAATGACATGGAAGAACACCGGTCAGTCCTGCCCTCCCCTCAATCAGTCTTTCTGTGTGATGTGCCATGCGTTAGCACTTCCATGCCCATCTTCTCACTGGTCTTACATTGTACTGGTTGCTACATGTGAGACAGCAAATCTTTTCCATTAGATTTCTTTTTTTTTTTTTTAATTTGTATTTGAAGATTAAATAGCAAGTTGTTTCTATGAGTACTATTACCCAACATCCCTGATTAGCAAAAAATGAGTGTACACATCACGGTGGATACTTTTCTAAAAGCAGGGCCACAATTTAATTAACCACTCCACTAACAAATTCTGAGTAGAAATAAAAAGTGGTTCAGATTAACGATTTTGTGTTCACTGCTCTGGGAATTTCTTATGCCCTGCTGGTTTTAACTTCAAGTTTTGTTATTTAAAAACCTTAATCAGGAATTTGTATGGCACCTGATTAAGACTTTATTTAAATGATCCTGTTATAATTTCCATCTGAAAAAGACATTGTCACACAGCTCATGCACTTAACTCAAGATTTTGAATCAAATAAGAGCTACAGTGTTGACAACCACAGCTGAAATCAAAATCAAACCCTTACTGAGTCAAATTTTCCTGCTTCTGTAAGTCTGGACTAACTCTCTTGAAGTTGCTCCAAATTAAAAGCTGTGCAAGTGAGAGTAGAATTTAATCTTTTGATCATTCTATGAAATATGATGAACACGCATACTGCTGTGAAAATAAGAATAGAAATTAAAACTCCTCTCTCTCTCTTTCAAATTTAGGTCACTTGCAGTGGTGATATGAAGAAATAAATACTAGTCCTGCAAAACTCCATCACAAAAATGTTTGAACTAGTTCTGCTGAACTCAAGACTCAAGTGTGAGATCATTCATATGCATTCTATAAATGTTTTCATACCCTTTACTACATCATAATAGTGGAAAAGCAAGGGGGTTTTCCAATAAGCCCAAATGCTGCTAAGAGATTCAAAAGCTACATCTTTTTGATAAGAGATGTTTCCAAATGACCTAAACCCTCTTTTCTTTCTGACTATTCTGAGTTAAAGCACCTTATAAATTGGCTGTAGATCAATAGGGAGGGAAGGTCAATTCAGCGTATACTACTACATGTCTTTAGTCCGATTAGTTCTTTTTCAAGATATTAAAGATTAATACTGTTCACTTACCAGCTTGGCTCAAATCTCTTTCACAAGTGACTTCTAACAATAACCCCAAACCTAAACAATCTGTGCTGTCTGTTGGGCAGTGATAGAGAACACAGGTCTTTTGAGTAGCTGATAATAATTTTAAGCAGTCTTGAGTCAAAGCCTTTGTGCAAAGAAGCCAGAGTCATAGACAAAATACCTAGGAATATTTCAAGCTTTATAATAAACTAGATAAATCTGGCTATTGCTTCAAGCTTTTTAATAAACTAGATAAATTTGGCTATTGAAAGTTTCAATTAATTACTTAAAAGGCAATTGTAAACCAGTAATTTGTATGGCCGCTGAAGATGACAGGGCAGTGAAAGGAAATAAATAATTAATGGATTTATTGGGCTAGATTTCATTGGAGCTTGTGCTTATTAGAGTGTGAAGAAACTCCAGTGTGTGGAATAACTCAGTTGGGTTACATTGACTGGAGGTCTGTCTGAAAATGCAATCTAACCTACTTATTCCAGGTAAACACCAGAACTGGTTGAAAGCTTTCCTACAGATCTTTGTTCCACTGAGTAACATTGACTTAAAAAAATCAAAATGTATGATATCATACCAGAATCCTCAATCTTCTGTAAGAAAAGTTATCAAAGCATTTCATTTCCATTCTCTCAGCAGTGCTATACTACCCAATAAAAACACTGAAGTAACTGAAGTGAAACACAATTTGAGACTCTGAAATCAAAATCTCTCATTAAATTTAAACTCTGCTTCCCTCAACTCTTTTACACTTGGTATGGTTTCCAAATTAAAAGGATAGGCCCATGGGATAAAAACTCAATTTTCAACCTGTTCTAGTAATTAGCTCAGATTTACATGGAGTGAACAAGGGCAGTATTTCAACCACTTGCTCCTCATTTTTACCTCTACCTGAACTTAATGGACCAAAGTCTGGTCTGCTGTGTAAGAGGAAAGAAAGGTGAAACTACCCAATGGAAGAGAAATAGTTAAGTTTGAAAACACATACAGAGATTCTACATGGAAACTTCAAAGGAAACTGGGGAAAGAAGGGAGAACAACTACAAGAAGTATAGAACTTTAGAAATTCATTAGATTAATCCAGTTCTCCATGCATTGATGTCCAGGGATAAGGTAAGAGCTTAGTGCTCAATTTTTACTACTCAACTAAGCTGCTACCTGGCTCAGTACTCCGTGCAGTGTTTTGACAGCCCAACCTTATGAACCATGCAGATGACCTCACTGCAGAAATAGCTAGAGAAGCTAATATTAAGGCTCATTTAATTTCAAAATTAATAGTAGCATTTTCTCCACTCATTCCTTGCTAAGAAAGATATAAACAAAGAGACCTGGGTACAGGTCTGTGATGAAGATCTACAGTAACTTTCCATTCATATTGTAGGGCTTCTCAGCTATTGTGGTTCTCTTTCTCCCTGCTTGTGTTCACCAGTATGAAGTTCACTTTGACTTTCCACATCTCTCAGGCAACAGTCTGAAGTGAAGCAGGCATATACAGAATGTCCATTAACACAATGTCCTTCACCTGGAAAATATCATTTATAAAGCTAAGGAAAAGACCATGACAGGTCTACATCAGCAGTTTTCAAGTTCACCAATTTATGCAGCTGAAGATGATGACTGGGGCAGAAACCACAGAGGAATGCATACAAGTGGATTGCCTAGTAACTGCAGTAAAATAGGGGATCAATTAAACTGCAAGCAACAGGGGAGAAAACTTATGGAATAACACCATATCAACAATATCTCTCTCTCCCCTCCATGATGCCAATAGGTACATGCAAGTCAAGGAAAACCCCACAATGTTTTTTGAAAAAAAAACACATTTTCTTCTTTTTTTAGAATTTTATTTTTTCTTTCCTCCCCACCAAATTTTAAACCCCCCCCCCCCCCCCCAGGCTTTTTATTTCATGCATGAAAAAGCAGGCAAATCCAGCACTTGCTTGTGCTGGTTAAACCAGGATTTAAACGGGTAAGTCCTCCAACAGTAGGAAGGAGAGAACACTTGATGGAAAGCCCAAGAAACCAATGAGCTGGCCCCACACAACAGGCAAGTGTCAGAGGAGGTTCAGTATTGCCTGTGTTTGTGGTTCAATAATTAGCAAAGAAGCCCTTAATAGATGTTGGGGTGGAGAAAAACTACTCTGCAGGAGATTTCTGACTGTTTATATGATATTTGGCATATCTCTACTAATAAGAAAAGGATCTTGAGGGATTGTTGATTTTTTAAAAAATTCTACTTGTAATACAACTGCTTCTAACTTTACCTATTTATTCTTCTCCTGGCCTAGCTTTGGTTATCTATGTTAGCTGTTACTACATAAGCTTGCAACTCATGCCACAGACCCTGAAAGTTTGCTCTTTTGGAGAGAGATGACTCCTTGGTTGTCTAAGCTAGCTCATCAAAACCAGATTCACTAGCAGTAAGTTTTTTGGGCACTTCTGACATTTTAGCTCATAATCCCCAGGCACAGTCTTTCTCCAGTAGGAATTCTTCAGTCAAATGCCTTTAGGGAAATACATGAGCAAAAGGTCAACATTTGCTAATGTGACTAACTAGTTTCAGGTGTCTCCATTTGTGGATGCTGAACTTTTAACACTTAGGATTCAGTATTTCAGAAGAGATATGACTCACCACCTTCTGGTACTAAACGTTTTTATGTTATCTCTAGCAAAGCACTGAAAACACAAATGACTGTAAGTCATTAATCAAATCCTCAAAATAAATAAGGTGTAAAGATAGAATATTTCCACTCCCAGATTTTGTTTAAATTATGAATGTACTCCTCAAAATTATCAGTTTGATAGCAAATAACTTTTTTAAATGAACAAGATAAGTTTACAAAGAAAAAGTGCAATAATTTTCAACTATATTTAATTACTGAAGTATCTCTCTACTTTCTGGTATTAACAATCTTTAATTATGCTTATGAATGTGATGAATTTCCCATACACCTGTTTAATTGAAAGCAGATGTTCATTCAGCAGTGGATTATTTTCATAATATGCATCACTATTAGCTTGCTATTGCTATCAAAACACACTTGGAAAAGCAACATACAAATAATGTAGAATACTTTGTGTGGTTATGAAGTTAAATGAGCAGAACAGAACGGCCTAGGTTGGAAGAGACCTTAGAGATCATGTAATCCAACCTCCCTGTCATGGGCAGGGATGCCTCTCAACTAGATCAGGGTACACAAGGCTCTGTCCAACTTGGCCTAGAATGCCTTTTTTTTTTTTTTTTTAATGCCTATTCTATTTTTTATTCTACTGTTCTGTCAACATTGGTGATTTCACAGAGATCTGCATTTGGTTTTTTATTATTATTACATATACTGTTCAACATTTTGACTTCTACCAAAATTCCAGTTTGGGTTCTTCATTGTGTTCTCGGCTTAGATAATAAGCAACAAGTCATCTGGCCTCCTGGGTTCTGTGGGGAAGACATTTCTTATCTGTCACAGGCAAGGCAGAGGACACCAATATAATCCATATGTAAAGGGGCACTAAATATTCTCCATAGGGGCAATCTCTTTGCAGCACTGTCAATTTGCACAAAAGTAGAATTAATGATCTAAAGGTGTAAGGCTCTGTGTATACTCATTAATTTCCTAAGACTATGTGTTAATAAGACATTAAGGCCTAAGGGACTAAAGCAAAAGCAAAACTAAGCAAGACATGTTGAAAATATTCATTTGAAGAGGTGAAAAGTGCACATTACAAAAGACAAAAGCGTATGAATTCAAGTTTTCCTCACCTATTTGCTTTTAGTAATGAATATAATGAGCTTAAGTTTCTAAAGTAAGCATATATCCTATCAAGTAACTAAAGAAAAAGAAAGCTCTAACAAAAATAAACAAATCAAATGTTGTTTGAGAGAGGATCAATTTAAAAAGGCATAATCTTTCAAAATCCTCTTATTTAATAATTACAACAGTGATAATATAAGCAGCAGAACCTCAGTAGTCTCAAACCCGGTGATACCAGCTACTTCCCTAAAAGAATAAGGGGCCCCACTGCACAAGTTTTAAGTATAAAGCAGACAACATTCAGAGTGGCAAGAGGTACTACAGATGATTTAACAAGACAAAGCGAACTCTTTTGGCCAACGCTAAAGGAGAACATACAAATGCAAAGTACTAGAGGCTTCTGCGAAGGTGCTTGGGTGGGTCAGCAAGCTTAGCACTTCAATCAGCCCTAACAGTAAAGTGATGAACATTTCCCGTTTCCCCTTCTTCCTTTGCTTATTCCTGTCTCCTGGTTTCCTCCCCTGGGACTGGTTACCTCTGAACAGATTTGGCAGCTCCATTCTCTATCATTACTCTATCCATCTATCCTGGAATCCCTCCCCAGAATTAATTTGCAGCTGAGATGTAAATAGCACAGTCCCCACCTCAT
>JANHGN010001300.1:99127-157547 GCA_024605025.1 Megaceryle maxima | reverse complement strand
CTCTATCCATCTATCCTGGAATCCCTCCCCAGAATTAATTTGCAGCTGAGATGTAAATAGCACAGTCCCCACCTCATCAGTGGTGAAAGTGGCACCTTGCAGCTGATCTGTTGCAATGGCGTTGTGCTGCTTTTGGACAAGACTGTCAGAATCTCCTTAAGACAACAAGTAATGTACTGGTTCAATGTGGTAATTAAAACCTGAAATGCAGCATTTTCTGCAAATCTGAAAGAAGCCTTTAAACTTTTTATATGTGTACCATCGGTTTGGATGGACATTCTTCTCATGAGTTTAAAAGTATTTTAGCTAATAGTTCTTTCTACATTCTATATACATTTTCTCAGTGACTATAATGTAAGCAATTAAGTCAGGTTGTGAATTATCCCATAGTACCTGTTGACCACTGTGGGGATTGTTTTCTAGAATCCCCCAAACAAGAGTCTCTTGTGCATTTGTTCCTGCATTGACACAATTCTCCTCTGGGAGAAAATTCCTCTGAGGTAAAACCAAGGAATTAAGTTCAGAGTATTCTACACTTGATGGACTTTTTTAGATTTGATGAAGGATCACGACGCAAAGCATCAATAAATGGAACCAAAGCCAGGTCCCACTCTACACTGTGTTCCTAAGCAGATACTGCTGTACATGAAGACTAAGCAAAGCAGGCAGTAGTTTACATGTTGATTGATTCCGATTTTTTTCCTGTGTACATAATATATTGAACGCCACATAAAGGGTGAAGAACTGCTACTATGTGATTCCAAACCAGGAAAGCTAGATAGACTGCCAACCAGAAAAAGCTATTTCTTTTCAAGAAAGAGACTTCAAAACTCATAATCAAGACTACAGGGGATATACAATATGAAATACAACATGAGTAGCTAGTATAAACTTTGATTTGATTTCCTTGGGTGATAATGATTTCAGATAACCAATTTATGATAAATGCACTTGGGACATACTACCCAGGGTACAAATTAATAAATGTAAAGAAAAAAGTGGAGGGAGTAAAATTTTTGCTAAATTCTGGAAATTATAGAAAAGAAGTATATACTGTGATACAATAATTTAACTTTCTTAACTTAACTTTAAATAACAATTAAAAATTCTTCTCAGGTCTGTTGATTTCCTTCTCAACACTTTACTCCTAACCAGTGATGCCATAACCTAATGAGAAATAAATTAGAGGGTGGCTGTAGTATAGGAACAGTGGGAAAAGTTGACTCTAGTAGAAGATTATGCATTAGATCTGGATTTATAATTGCATTTTCTCCAAACACAAGCAGAGGAAATGACATTTTACTGAGTATTAATATTTCCAAGGGAAAGAAAAATTCAGCCATACCATTAACCATTTGGTAGCAGAAATGCTAAATGTGTTATTGATCTGGTTTTTTTTCTTACTTTTCCCACTATCATTACTCTTTATTTTTTTCCACTACTAAATTATTTCCTACACTGGAAACATAGAAATTCCAAGGGAAAACAATGGCTGTGTTCCCTTCACAATGTCAAACTATACTATTTCTGCTACTTTCTGTTATCTTCATAACAACTTCAAACAAAGGAGTTTAACAACTGTGAAGACTCACACAATCCCTACAAGAAGTTTTAGATTTGACCTATTAACTAAGAAACTGAGACAGTTTAAAGAAACTAGGTAACACTTACCTTAAACACCCATGGGTGACTTATTTTTGTGTGCAATACCTTGAAAACATGCACCAGAATATGTTTCATGTTCTGGCCATCCAGACCTGCAAACTCCAGTACCGAGCTGCACGCCACCTCATTTGTGAAACCAAATAAAAAATAGGCACTAGGGGAAAGGGCAATGCTGGGTCAGAGATATACAATATTAAGTGCTATGCAGCAATAAGAAAAAAAAAAAAAAAGAATGTGCAACTACAGCTTATCCAAAGTCATAGGAAATCACTGAATCCATGCCATCATCACTGGGCAGAGATTAGTCAAGAGACAGATGTTAAATGTTATGGCATTTTAAAGCTTCAGGCTTCAGAAAGACATTTCCAACCCTTTTGTCTTGTGTTATCTAGTGTTTTGAAAACTATCCCGGAATTATGAAGCTTTGCATGTACAATTGATCACAGCAGGGCGTAAAGTTTGATGGCTGGCAACACTTAAATCTCCAAAGGTTCAATCCATATAGCATTTCAGAGTTTTGATAGCTTTTCAGACTTGATCAGTTTTGGGCTGAAATTTCTCTGCCCTCAAAAGTCAATGATGAAAGTGTACTGCTGGCTTAATCAAATCCTGTGAAGGGGAAGATCACCTATCAAGTATGTACATACTGATTGCATCTCATGTGAGGCCATGGTGACCTGACTGGTTTTTTGCCTCAGCATCTTTGTAGAGCTAAGAACTGTTCTATAAGCAGAGTTTAACAGTTGTCCCTTTTCAGAAAAATCAATCATTGCCCCAAATCCCACTTACAGATTTTATCCAATGCATCTTTTGGTGCGCTTTGGTTAGGCAGTAGCTAAAGAGGGATTTTAAGTTTAAAAGTTTTGGATATAGCTACATCATCCCTGTTTCAGACACTAACAATTTTGTGAATCTTCCTTTCCCACAGGAGACAGCTTCTCATAGAAATGGGCCAACAGATGATCAAATGTACCTGATTTTCCAGGTCCAGAGTTGTTAGTTGAACCCTAATTCTCATGAGTCAAAAATGTAACCACTGGATTCATAGCTATATACAGGTTAATGACTACTCCATGCAGATATCACCTCTACACTCAATAAGTAAGAGATTCAGTTTTCAAATGGTTAAAATATAATTTCTGAGAGGTTTTTTTCCATACACAAGCTATGTAAGTGATCCAGACCTTTCTGCTGTGGTCCAAATATTAACTGTGTCAGCACGGTATTTTCTTTCCCTCCTGGAATAAAAATTTAGCAATAAACTCCAGAGGCAAAGTGGCATCTAGCTAATGGCATTCAATCTAAGCTTATTGCAGATCGACCTTGAATGCTGCCAAGTCTCTAACATGTGCTGACAATACAGCATCGTTGCTAAGCTACCTATTATTAATCTTTGCAATGAAAAATGAAGAGGTCAGAACGTGTTGAAGGTGTGTTTATTACAGAGCTTGCACAGAGGGTCTCATTTGAAAGCTTGGATATGTCACCATTTTTATTGCTATAAAAATCTTCTAATTTTTTTGTGAACATTTGAATCTAACAAGTCACAATTTATGACACTGATTATCCCTTAATTAAACAGCAGAAAAAGAAATACATATATATTTTCTGAATATTCATCTATCTACATTCAGGCCAACAGAAAAGGAAGTTTCAATCATCTGTAATTGAAATAGAAATTATTTAGTACTTTATCTCATGGTTAAAGTTGCAGTATGTTGGGTCTAGAAAAACCTCTAAAAATGCAAGGGGCGATAGGTATCATTTAGAAAAAAAATTATTAGAACATTCTCTGTTCTTTCTTCTGGGTTTATTTATTGTGGCTTGGATTTTTATTTAGCTTTATGTTGTTTTGGTTGAGGATCAAGACTGTGTATAGAAACAGAACACATTCTATTTATCAATAAATCATCAAACACAAAACCAAAGAGCACCGAATGCGATGTGCACATAAAAAAAAACCCAAAAAACCCACCAAAAAAAAAAACCCAGAAAAGGGGGAAAGTCCACATCCTTTGAAAGAAGAAAAGGCCAGGATAAGAGCAAAAAGTGGCCCAGTGTCATTCTGTCACAAAGGAAATTGATGTTGGATGTGAGAAAGAGATGGAGCATATATTTTCAAAGGAGAAGTGCATAGGTTATCTAAGTCCTGTATGCAAGAGCGGCTGATACAGGGCCCCCCCCCCCCCCCAAAAAAAAAAAAACTAGCCAACACTTTCCAGGAAGAATGACATCGCCTTGAAAAAGCAGCAGTCAAAAGCTAACCAACCAAAGTTTCTGCAGACTTCTTTTAAAGGAAGAATTTTATCAGCAAACGTTGAAGTGCATATTTCAGGAGACGTCCGCACAGAGGTTTTCTCTCCCATGGAAATATTTTTGACATGGGTTACAGTAATTTGGAGGGTTGTTTGACCTCACCCAAGGTTGGGAAAGGAAAGGTGTCCTGAAAGGGACAAGTACTTTTGTAATTTTATCAGTTAATCTTGACTTGGGAGTTATGCATGTCATCATGTAAAACCTATCCCCACTTCCCTAAACACTAATCACACATACACTTTGGAGCAGCTGAGGTGGCTGATAGCCCACAGAATTTGGTCTTTTTTCTAAAGCTAATCTGAGATTGCTGGAGGGCTGCTAAGGCTCTGTCACCCTCAGGAGTGGGTCATGAAAGGAGCAGCCATGCCCCAGTTCTGCCTGGTGCCCTGGTGGTAATGATTTGCTCTTTCCATCCTCACTCTACCTGCCTAAGTGCCATCTCGGCTTTGCTGATCTGTGCTCATGACTCTGGTGGCTCCCAGCTCCATCCCTGCCAGTGAGCTGTTACAGCTGCTGTCCACGTGAACACTCTGAGTCCCTCTGAATTACAGCGTCACTGACAGAGCACAACAAGGACACTTACAAGAAAAGCTTTTCGATCAAATCCTGTTTAGATATTACACTTCCTCAGTGCTTAATAGTAGAATGTGTTTCCAAGCAAGGTGAGGATTTAGAAATGAGCTCATGCAGAGAAGATCCATCTGGTTTAGCTGCATTGATCTCTTTGACTGCTTCAGTCATCACATCAATAACAGCTCTCAGGTTCTAGATTTTAAAAAGGCCTGAAAAACCACTCTGCAGTAAGAATCCTTCTAGCACCTGAAGACATGCTTATCAAAGACCAGTGAAGTTTTTGCCAAGTGTTTGAAGGAGGGGTTTAAATCCTATGCTTCAAAAGCTGGAAATGCTATTGGGAAAGATGAGCAATAGCATTCTGGTTCCTGCCTTCCCTGCTGAAAGAGCTTTGTCTTAAGTGACAGAGGGGTCTCAAGCACATCGTTATCAAGCACTGCACAAGCAGAGACTCTCAAAAACAAACCAATATGAAAGCTCTCATGAGACGCCTGATAGTGCAAGTGGATATGGGATATAGTCCCAACTTTCTTCCTCTTGCATTTGTCCTTGTAGCTATTTTATACTGCAGCACTTCAGAAGAGCAGGATGAATGCAGCTGCCTCAGTGAAGAACATTTCTGTATAGCTAGAATAGTATCTTGCAACTGAAGCAGAGAACTTATCACCTAACATACAGAAGGTTACACTACATATGGATTGTCAGAGATACCCTGTGGCCTGGCTAGACATATATGTTAGAGATGTAGCTTTGTCTTTTTTGTTTCTTGGCATCATCCCCCTGTTTTCACATGCCTTTAGTCTATTATTGTGAAAAATTTGACCACAGCACACTTGGAAATGTGGTTCCTTGTTTCTATACAATTTAAATTTAGCAACAGTTACACACATACCCCAATATCTTGCCTAAATCCTAGCTCTGTTCCAGCTAATTCTGAATGTCAAAGCTGCTCTTGAAAATAAATATACTGATGGGGAAAGTACTGCTTGTGCTGTGGCTGCAAGGAGTGGCTGGAAGAGACACTTTTTGTCAACAATGTGAACCTGGAAGTTTAGTTTTGTTCCAAAATGAAAAGCAAAAGAGATGTTTCAGGATATTTCTTGAAATGATGCAACAAATAGTCATGGAAGAAAGGCCTATAAGCCACTGATTAAGACATTTATCTGCTATGCAGTATCTTCAGTTTCTGTCCTGTTTGAAGAGATTTGAACTGGATTTGCACATATCCCACTGGACATATCATTCCTTTGTCATCAGTGTCAGAATGATGCCCTCAAAAAGTTAGTAAAATCTTACAGGGACTTATCAAAAAAACATATGAAGGAATCAGTTTCTATCTCTCTCTCAGATCTATAAGCAGATAAAACTGTTAAGGGGCAAACTGTAGATTTTTCTTTATTTAGCCTGGTTACAAGTTTCAAGTCTTAATAGTAAATGGTTTTTTTGTTTTGTTTTGGTTTGGTTTTTTTAGGCTGTATATGCAATTTATATGAAAAGTGGGAGTCAGTGAAATAGTTACCTTCTTTATAGAACAATGCAACTAGAGTACAGTGCTATTTTTCCATGCAAGGTAGTAAATTCCATAGCTAAAGGCAAATATACAGCATCATTCACTGATACATATGCAGTAGGTGCACAAAGAGCTCAACTCCAACTGTGAGTATGCAGGCTCACACCTGCTGTTTGAATCAAGAGAAGCAGATAAAGAAAGGCAGTGATTGAGAGGGTCCTGTACCCAACAGGTGAGCAACTACATAATGACTGTCTTAAATATTTTACTTCAGCTGAGCAGCTTCAGCTTATACCAGCAGAGAAGCTGCCCTTTGTGTTTAGCCTGATATTCAAAGTCTAGGCTTTCCTGAAGTCAGTGACCAGATTTGCAGGTCTCCTTGATTAGGGCTTCTTGCCAGGGACAAGAAAGACTTTGTTACAGAATACTCTAGGCAGCCAAAAAGAATTCAAGGTAAGACACACTCCTGTCACATTACCCTCATCCTGGAATGTCACAGACCTCATGAGAAGTATATATGAACTGCTGAATTTCTCCTTGCAGTCACAACAACACATTAGATGACATAGACAAAGATGGAAAAACACACCACCTAAACTGTAGCTTTTTACTTGCAATGCATTTGACTGTGTTGCTTTACTGCAGTGCCAACTGTGTACAGTTCAAGACTACTATAAATAGAGTGAAGCCAACTATCAGCTCAAGTAATGAGAGAAGCTGTTAGGTAAAGTGTAATTTGAAAAAGCATGTAGAATCTGGACAAAAAACCATGAAGATCCTGTAATATGTGTACTTCTACAGCTGCTGTTTGGAGTGTGCTGTGATAACCAGTTGTGGTATAGATTATGGAATATATTGGTCCAAAGAGTTTCTTCAACTGTAAATTTATCTGCGCGACCCTGTATTATCATATACTTAGATACATAGTTCTATGATCAAAAGTACTCTAAGCCTAAACTTCCAATATATAACTTTTACATTTTTTCTGAGTTTGTAGACTAAAAGTCCCCTGTTTAGGAGTGCAGAAGAAATAATTTGACACAGCATGGCTGAAGTTGTTACTGTTTGTCTTTAATGTACAAAACTACTGAAACTGATGGATAATTGGGAAAGAAAAATGCCAGTACAACAGAAGGGAAAAGAAGCCATTTAGTAACTTAAATGAAACATAAGCTACCAGCAAATTGCTATGAAAATTTAGAACCGGGGTCAGATGTGGAAGGATTCCTTCATAATGTTTTATCGTTGTGGCTAAAAAGATTCATATCAAATCAGAGTTTTCAACCAGAAGAAATACTGGGGATAAAAGGAGAAAATCCCAGAAAAAAAGTTGAAACAAAAATGACTGAGCCTGGGATGAAATACAAATAGACAGAAAGAATGGGCAGAATAAAAAGTGGTACAATTGCAAAGAGAAGAATGAAGGCAAAAAACCCCAGCATGTATATAGGCATATAGGTATCACATATATTCTACCCATATATATTACAAAGCCTCTTTTAGCTGGAGGAATACCAGTGACTTCCAACCATTTGAATTTAAATTTTTCCTTAAACATCATTCTCTATTTCCACTTTGCTCAAACTACAAGAAATGGAAAGATGAAGAACCTGGTTTAGCTTTGCAATTGCTCCTTTCTGGAAAGACAGACAGGAGGAGGGAGGGAGGGTTGTTGAATCAGAAGGGTAAAATGTGATCCTCAAAAACCTACCTGGCAACCAGGTATCTTCAACAAGAAAGCAAACGTCTATTGATCAAAAGATTGCATAAAAAAAAATAGATCTTGACTAGTATTATATATTATTATGAGAAAAAAAATTAAATTGTAGTGATACTAGATGACTGTGGAGTTATGGTGATGTTTCAATACTATTTCAAAGTTGTAACTCTACTGAAAATGGCACCGTGCTGATGGATTTCCTAATAAAAACACTTCTGTCCTACACATAGCCAGCATAAATACAGGCTGAGCATAGCCAAGTGCTACTGAGCTAACAAAGCAACTAAACATGCTCTGAACCATTAGCACGTGCATAAAAGCAGCTCAATTTTGGACAGCCTTCAAGCTTAGCAAGGTTTTGCAAAGACCCATGAAAGACAGTGCTGTTCATTTAGTGTTCATGGCTCGGAGATGACTGGACATCACAGTTTATATGAAGATGGTCAAAAAACTCTCAAGAGCTTTTGAAGGCTCTTTGAAAGCTCCCAGCACAGCTACCACAACAATCCCATCAGCAACCCAAGGAAACAGAGGGCAGGACCTTGAAAACCCAAGCTGTCAAAGGATTGGAAAGCCAGGCAAGGCTGTGGGGTTCCAGCAGAATGGTGCTGATAGCCTTTTCATTCTCCTAATGCATCATTTTCTGTTGATTAAATTTTCCATTGGAAAAATTCTGACAAGCTGCTATTTTCCTCAGACCAAATCATAGTAATGAAAGTTTATAAAGTAGCCATTCATTCAATCAAAACTTATTACTCAAAGTGTAGTTCTACTTTTTTCCCCTGTACTCAACATTAAGCATCCATATTCAATGCCTGTTATTATGGGAATTGTTCTGTAATGAAAACATAAATCATCACAACACGAGTGCATTTCTACAAACAATGTAAGAGGGGGCACATTCTCAGTACCTCCTATGGCTATAATCTGTGGTACCCATTCATATGCTGTAGTTAATGCCATACTTAATGGCTTCACGATGAAAAAAGCCTGCTAGCCTGAAGATACATAGTGCTCTAGAGGTCTCTCTTGCAGTTTATTGTGTCCATAAGGAGTCTTGTTCCCTTTACCATAAAAAATACAGTAACCTAATGCAGCGTGACAGATCTCTGCTCTGTCTGGGTATAATAAGACAATTTTGTTGAGCAAAAGCTTGAATAACTGGAATCTACACATGTGTATATACCATATGAACCAATGTAGTGCAACAAAATGGGAATACAGTATGCTGGATAAATATGTAAAATTTGTTACCTGACAGTCCAACTGATGAACAACTAGGAGTTAAATTCACCCCATGCTGGAGTACAAGCAGCAATGTTTCTAATTTCCTTATTGATGAGACTGCTGAAAATGACTTTCTCTATAAGGGGGGGTGAATGAAGCCTGAATATTGTGCACTCTCAATTTCTCCACTTTATTTTCACATGAAAGGCCATGCTAGGAATGAGTTGGCTCCCTTAGGCAGCTGAAACAAGAAACTAAGACTAAAGTCATAAGGTCTCATCTGGCTGCTGCTGGGCCAGGCTGAAGGCAGCTAAGCTGTTTTGCCAGCCTACCTGTAAGGACACGTGCTCTCTGTCCTACCAACATCATCCTAATTTACTTGGGTATTTTCAGTCATTTTCAGCCCAGCAAAGGAGGGAAGTGATAAGCAGCAAAGAGATGCTGGGAGCAGCAAACCTTTTACTTAGCTCCATGGTCACCAGAAATCACATCTGAATAGCAGAAAATAAAGAAAGAGAAAACAGCCATGGCAGCATCAGTGCACAAGTCCCAGAAACCATCCAGATCTTATTTAATTGCAGTCTTGAAGGCTGAAGTGAGACATGCAATGCATAAAGGTCTTTGGCCTCTGACTAGGAGTCAGGTTATGTCACTGAAAGTGGATGATCTCTAAGGGAGAGGAAGTTAAACCAGCCTGTCCCACTACTTGAAAGTCAATTGCTTGGAAGTCACAAGGACGTTTTGCCTGCACGACTACTGCCAATTCCCTAGTTTTCCAGCACCGTGTAGAGCATTGAACGGCCATTCAAATGCATGTCTGATGCCATAGCTGCAATCACAGAAAATCCAAAGAGTGCAAAAGTGCACTGCAAAGATCTTTTGCTTCCTTGATGAATCTGGGCATGCAATGCAATGATAAGGTGCTATGGCATCTTCCCTGCTCTTACATCCTCTCGTAATCTCCATCAAAGGAAGAAATAGCCAACTATGGAAGATTTAACAAACTTGTGGCTCTTTCTTAGCAATAATTGCAACTAAAATCATGGCAGTTATTACCATCCATCATGTATCACTAATTCCACTCAGTTCTTGATTTGTAAGTGATGTAACCTTGTTAGTGCCGAGTATCTTGGCTGCTCAGCCCAGGTTCTAGCAGCTAATGGTTTGAAAACTGCCAGTTCATTCCCTGGTGTTTAGACCATCTTGTTATTAATAAACAGTTCCGTAATCAGCAGAACTAAGGATGCCTGATGTCTCCTATGGATTCTTATCTTGTGATTTATTGACATTTAAACTGAAATTATACTAAAACTTTATTTTCTCTACTCAGCTTATATAGCTACTCAGTGTATCACTTGTCTGTGCTTTGACAGTATAACTGAGGCAATACATATTTGCCAACAGATTATGAATTACTGAGGAAAAGATTGCAAAAGTTTGGGTTTTTTGTGTTCTTCTCCAAGTTACTTGTTCCCAGTGCAATTAGATATAAAGCCAGAGAGGTGTCTTTCCCATCGAAGATCAGGAATCTCCCTTACAATACCACACACTCACACTTCTGTTATCTGGAAAAAAGTTTTCTAATTACCCTTCTGTGGAATAATGACTGGAGGTGACTTAGAAATGAAAATCATATTAAAGGTACAACATTGTTCACATATGAAGGAAAGGTATAACATCAAAGAAACTCCCAAGGTGGAGTGCAACTGGTATACAAGGAATCCATTCCATGGTGGTTCCCTGGACAATGGTACCTGTGAACAGCACTGGGGGTGGAGTGAAGACTTCATGGCCATGCTCTGTGAATGACTGAAGGGGTGGGAACTTTGTGGTATTATGGAATTAATAAACTGCATATTTGACACCCTGGGCCAACAGTCTGTCATTTTCTGGCAAAGTGCTGTTCTTTGTGCAAACTTTGCTTATTGCAAAGTCATTATAATCCCAGAACACATCTCCATCCAAAAAGCTACCTCCCTCCAAAGTGTGACCATCCGTCACTGAATTTGTGCCCTGGATTTTCTTTATCTATACCTTTAAAACTGAAGTGAGAGAATTTTACATCAATCATGATAGAGGTCTGTATGACTAGAGTCAGCCAAGCTCCACCTTGAAGATAAGAAATAATATAAAAATGGCTTAAGAAAGGGGGAATGTTAAGGAAGATACCATCATGAACAAATGAGGGAAGATACTGCAAATCCCCACCCCCCAGGGATGCCTTTGGTTAAGATCTGGACTTAACTAAGTGCTTTCACAGAAAACCAGAAAAAACAGAAAATCTCCATAGAGTTGTTAACATGTTTTGTAACCAAGGTATATTATTTACAGTCTTGATACTTGCACATGCTTTTTCAGACAGTATTTCTATGGATTATAGAAACCTGTAATCCTGTTGCTGTACTAAGCTGCAGTGTTCACGTAGCCTGTTGCAAACATCTCTCATTGGGCACCACGTGTGAGAGGGCCACCAGACGGAAGGTGCAGTGTGTTTGTGCATTTGTGATACCAGATTCATAGCGCTAAATTAAACAAATTGCATCCTTCATGTAGCTGGCCGTGAGCACAACCAGACAGAAGGTGCAGTGCACTATTGAGTGTCTTGGTGGTATCTGACTCATAGTGCCAAACTGGACATCATTCAGAATCTAAGCCCAGCTGCCCGCAGTCCCTCTGATATCTGAGGATGACCTGGAACACAAGGGGGGGTTCTTTTCTGCCAAATTATCCCTTAACACAACACCTTCTAATCCCTCAAAGTAAGATGAGCCAATGCAAATCTCAGGTGCAGCGCCACATGGAACACCCCGTAAATGTCAAATAATCTCCACAGATAGAGCCTGAAAGCAGTTTGTGTTTAATTTCTCTGAGCTTGACCAAAATGAGCAACTATGACCTCTGTACAATTGCCAAACTAGTATCATTCAAGGTTTTTTTAGGTTTATTTTCATAATTGTTTAACATTTATATTTTAATGCACATCTAAAGAAAAAAAATAATAAATCCACCCTAGTTGCTTGTAACTTACTGTAAATGTAATTTGTTTTCCTCAACTCCAGTTAAAGTGGGACAATAGAATTGACCAGAATTGTTCACTGTTTATATACTTCCACAATTAATGTTCCTCAAAGAGTTAGTCAATTAAAGAACATAAATAAGGCACATTAGCTCATGCACTGTTATTTTCTCTTTGCTTTGGCAATAAGATGCTTTTATCAAGTCAAGAGTTCAACCAATACATTTCTGTTTCCAGAGAGAACAGAAATACATAAATACACTGCTGTAATTTTTACATTGCTGTAATCAGCCATAAATACAACATTGATTTTGAGACCCTAATGAAGCTTTTTGTTGCAAAATTAATGAAGAAAGCAAAAGTTAAATTTGCATTTCAATTTCCAATTAACAACCCTCTTTCAAGAAAGAGATGAACCTGTGTATGTTTCTGAATGTCAGCCACTCAAGCCTCCCATCATTTTTATCCCCATCACTAACCCAACTTGCAGCTACCCCAGCTGTCATTAGCAACAACAAAGTAAAGTTTAAAACAAACCCCAAAAACCAAAAAAACAAAACCCAAAACACAATCACAACAGTGCAAGTTCAGCCCATTCTGTGCCCTTGGTGTTATGCTAGATAAATCTAAGCTTCATTCCAACAGGCACAGTCTGCCGAGAACATTGAACCTCTAATATGACAGCACAGTATTGCAGCACAGCTCCTTAAGGAACAATTCTATATCAGCACAAGATGGAATAGAGCTTTATATATTGCATATTTTTTGCCTCCATATGGAAAAAAAAAACCCAACTCCCCCCCAAAAAAACCAAGAAGAAATGTGACTGTTGAATGAATCAGGTGTAAAAAACCTGAAGATGCTGGAAGAAACCAAAACGCTACAGACAGCTGCAGTGCTTTGGTACAGCTGAACAAAAATCTTAGTCTTCAAATCTTTGTCTGAACCTTAGGCCAAAGTGAGCTTGGGTCCAATATAACAGTTCCTGGCAGCAACCATTTCACATGCTGACTACAGATTAGTATTTTAAGTGTGTTCATATTTACATAATTTAGAATAGTGCTGTATATATACTTTCCATGAAGGAGCTGTTAGTGTACTATAATATGTTAGTGATCAACCTTGCTATTTCAATAATTTAATAGCACACTTCAGATGTTACACTTTTATATTCTTAATTAACCAAGTAGTACACATTTGGTAATTAATGAATATATGCACCTGACTGTGCTGCATTACATGCTGATGCTGTTAATCACTCTTTCTGATTTTCTGACATACCTTTGTGATTTAGTCAAAGGCAATATGCAAATATTCAGTGAAATAAATTGACAATTGCTCTTTATGCTTTCCTGATAATGCTGTAGACTTCACTGAGCTGCTAAGAGTTGATAAAATTGCACACACTTTACTTATTGCTCCATTATTCTTTGTTAATTGAGCCACATAGTTTAGTCAAGTGTTTACAAGCTTTGCTAATAGGCTTGCATACAAATTTTGTTCAATATGTTATACTAACGAGAGTGTTTACTACCTGCTGAGTTGTTGGAATCATGATAGATAACAGTTCTGAAGTTGTCAACCAGTCAATAAACACTGACAGCAGAATAACCCTTTGAGTTGGGGAGTTTATAGCTTTTGCAATGCTGATGTAAATGATCTGGATTAACCAATATAACAACTAAGGTGGAAAGTCAGTGGGTGCCAGGTGCCTAACTACACTGGGCTTCTCTGAAACACTTGCTAAGTGGTCCATTAGGCAAGACCTTAGTATTTTACAGAAAGAGGAGTAAAACAGCAAGAAGCTTCATGGGAATATCTGAGTTCACACAACACACTTCTTGGAAAGCTCTCCTTAAGTCAAGGACCTTCAGAGCTCCAGACATCATTGTCTGATTTTGCTAGAATTGCTAGAAGTGAACAACTCCTCAAGGATGCTGGATAGTCTCACAGAGAGTGAGCGTGGTAGCTGGATGGCAACCTGCGACAGCGTGTTGTTTATCCCACAACACCGTTCCTGGCTTTTGCTCATTCTCGCCTATTTTTACCTCACAGAACTGAGAAGTAGCTACTCACATCTAGGGAGCCATTTTTCCTCTCTGTCCAAATACATACTAGTCAAAATGTATTTGCTGCAGTTCCTCTCAAAGAGGTTCTCAGAAAGTGTTTTCAGATCATGCTTGTCATTTCACATTACAATGGAAGTGTGACACAACCCTATGGCAAGTCCACCACTATTCAGTTTAAAATGTTGTAATGAAAATAACTCCTAATAAGAAACCAATAATTCTACCATTATGGAAGGGTGCAGGTTTTCAGCTAGCAGAAGACAACAAAAGTGCACTGACTTCACAACTACAGCACTACAACAGTCAGATGGAATCATCCACCTGACAGTATAGCCCTGCAAACCTCTCTGCAGGGGGAATAAATAAGAATAATTATGAAGTTTAATTTAATTGTTAAAATGCATCAGTAAAAGGAGGACTATTTGGAAAGATATCATGCAAAGCTCAGAAGAGAGAATATATACTGTCACTTTCTAAACTTTGCAAAATGCAACAAAAGAAGCTGGTGCAAAAGGTCGTGTGACTAAATTCCATTTCTAGTGTCTCGGGGCTCTGTTCTATCATCACTCCACACTACCCATTTCTAGCAAGGTTACTCATTCATTTTATGTATGAAACTTCTACAATCAAAGATTACTCTGCAGGCAAGAAGAGAATACAGAAAACTCAAGAGGTATCTGTAGAAAGCATCAGAGATAAGAGCATGGCTAAAGCATCTGCCTTGGTCAGCAAAGTACAAGGGGATTAAGTATTGAAAAGGACAATTCAGTCAATAATAATTATAAAACCATTGTAGCGCCAAAGAAGAGTTCAATGAGCCAAACACTGAACTAGTGTTCTCATGTTAGCTGGTGATAAAAATCTGCACCTTCATATTAAAGACATCTGTCTCTGAGCAAAATTGAAAGCAGAAAGGGTATTTAGTCAATCTGGCAGAAGGTACACACAGTCCCCACACAGGGACCTTTTCTGTGCACACCAACCCTTCTGGCTACCTAATTAAATCTCAAAGACATTTCTAACACAGTCACAAACCTCATTGTAACCACTTTGCTTTACCTAAACCAGCCTAGGACTGAAATCTATTCTGAGCTGAGGGATAGCATCAGCTATGTCACTATAATTCCCCTTTACAAGGATTTTTCCCTTTGCCAGCACTCGTGGGCCCCAGTCACAGTAGTACATGTACTGTATACCCATATGTATTTTCCTACATTGTTCAATGGTATGAAGTTGTTACCCAACATCATTAATTTTGTAGGCTGCATGTGAGTGGCAATGTGGTATGTCCAGCATAGGATGCACCTGCCCCTTCTAGTTGATTCCAAAGAGAATTTCACAGGCCAATAGTCTGGTCTAGGATGTACAGTGGCACAGTTCTCGCTGCACCAAGGACACAGCAGATCTGCTGGCCACACGGTGTTTGAGCATCTAGGGAGATCACTTCATGTGCTCTGTCCTCCCTGCTCTGCAGTAGGTCTGTTAGATACCACAAGATGAACTTGTAACACACTAGGAGCCTCGATGGTGAGTTTCTGTTCAGTAGCTGATATACTGAATCTGCATGTGTCATAACTTAGAATTTTAGTTTTCAAAAGCAAATCTAATATTAGTCCCTTTAGCATAGTACTTTTGGAGACCCATCCTGCCATCAATTATCCCTCAGTCCTCCCACCGGTTTAATTAGCACACACTCAGTGGAACAATAGAAAAACCTCCCTGAATGTTGAAAGAAGACCACTTTAAAAAAGGCCAGGACAGTATATTATGAGGCTTTGTATCTAGGCATCCCTTTTTTAATCCATCACAAGGCTTAGAAATGTGTGAAGCGGTGGCACATCTCCTGTGTCCTTATAGCACTGGAAATATTAATAATCCCAAGCACTGTAGCACAGGGTAATGACTATGTCTGAGCTTTAATGATGTGTCGTGTCAATCTGTAGCATTGAGACATTAATAAGCCTGTCTTTTGTATGAAACAAGTCTGAATTCTTTATTATAGACAACACGTAAACATTTTACAGAACTCTATCAAATAAACCTCTGGGCATTTTTCTGTCCTATTGAAAGAAAAAAATAATTTAAAAATAATTTTAAAACAATTTAAAAATAATTTTGAAACAATAGCTCAATTGATAAATAGGGTTTTAACACACCCTGACCATAGCCTATTATACATATTGTTTCAGTTTCTCTCCTGTGCAAAGACTACAGCCAGCTAGGTGGTAAAGCAGTATCCTAGTTGTTAACCAGTTCATCAATCAACAAAAGCACATGCTTAATTTTAAGGCCATGTTAATTTTAAGTAAGCAGCCATCAGTCCCTCTAAGTGTACTACATACTTAGAAATCATTCTGCATCCAAAGCTAACAAATACGCCTATGCAATTAAAACTGCTCAAGTTCTCACAACACACTACTGTGTATTTTTTTATTCTGCTAAAAATAGGCTCATAGAAAAGAGATAATGTAACATCAGAACAGTTTACAAGTTTCTTGATATTGCCAAAAAACCCACCACCATGCCATGCAGAAAAATGTCTACTGAAGTTAAATTATCCCTTTTATTTAAAATAGAAGGATTTAAATTTCATTTGAAAGATGTGTTCATACCATTTAGGGACCCTCTGTAAATCAGTTCTTAACACTTCACCCTTTCAGGACTGTTTACATGCTGTCTCAGTCATCACTGGAGAAAAATCACATACACCATGTCCTGTTTTCTGTACTGGCTCAAACCTTTCCATGACTGCAGCTCATTTGAATGAGATAGATCTGCTGCAAGGAGATGGTTTTCTGATACAGTGGATATCTAGGCATCAGATACCAACGGCAAGTTCATTTTGGAGATGATTGTGTTCTTGGGATATAATTTCAGAGTATGTAACTCATTCCCCCACATATGAGGAAGTGGAAGAGTAATCACATCACTTATTACATTACATTGTGCCCATCAGCATGCTAAGTAATATAACAAGTAAGGCAATCTTTCCTCCCTAGCTAAAGAATAAGGGCTTTCTCTTATTCATTTTCCTGTCATTCATAATTTGAGAGAGACTGATCTTTGAAAGTGAATTGGCTAGTTTATAAGACTTTGATAAAGACAGGACCTTGCCTAAAGATGCTTTTTATTCATATAATGTTCAAGAGTCAATTTTACCTTCTTATTCAGGACTGGTTATAGATGAAGTTGAATCAGTTTTGGATACCTTGGGAGCATATTTTTCTTTAAATCTATGGCTTTTCAATATAGTTTCATTTTTCACAGTGCTTAATCTTTTTTGCTTAGTGTTACCACATTTTTTTTTCTTAAAATTGACAAGTTATATTATATCACTTTAATACTTGTTCTACATTTGGGGATCAACTGCATACCTCAAAACCTTTGGGACAGAGGAACAAATGTGCCACAGCTTCATCCCTAGATTTCAGATTAAACTTTTTATTTAGGTTTTATATTACCACACACTCTAATAAAATATATGCATGCACTCATCAAACTTGAAATTTATATCGTAAAAGGGAAGTCTACATTACAAAAATTGCTGTCAGTTCAAAGCTCTGAAAAATTATGATTTCAGGGGTTTTTTTCCACCCCAATAATCCTGTCTCTCTCATTTATTAAAAAGTCAGCAAGAGAGAATTCTTCCTTACTTCTCAAAGGAATAATTCTTTTACTGATGTCATCAGTAGTTGGCATGGAGTAGACATGAAAATGGAATTTACTTATTGTGTCTCAGTCACTCGTATAGTAAATAATTCCTTTCCCAGCACTTCAGTGGCTTGTTTTGACAGCACAGTTCTGGAAGCTGCAGCAGACATCAAGCCAGTCTTCAGCTGGCTGTTTGGCTAACACTGTTTAACCACAGAGTATTTCAATACAGAACAAACATTTGTCAGGGCACCGACTATACAATCTATTTTAATCTAATCATCTTTTAATAAATTACTGTACAAAACTTTCTTATTTTTAGTAAGCAAGATATGTAGAAGTGATTATGTACTCATTTTGCTTCTCTAATCAATCATATGCTGATGACTTAGGCAAATAATCTAGTTCATAAAACAGTATGTGGTGAGTTTGTGAGGGGAACATCCATCAAAGTCAGGGATGGGTGATTTTTATAATTTGCTCTTGTTGGTACACATCCTATTGCGTTAAACTTTAAAGAAGTTAATGGTGATCTGAGTTTTATTCCATGTATTTCTTTTTTCTCGTGTAGCCAGACACATCCCAGATGATACAGTAAGATAAGAAGCATAAGAAATATAATAATCTCCCAACAACATCCACAAGATTTGGATCTTAAAGGGCTGCAGTACACCACACTGTGGCCAATCCAGCCTCCCAGTGCTTCGTGTCTCCTCCTGTGGCTGTTGCTGGTGTTACAGGACAGGTCAGATGGCAATCACGTGCAAGTCTTGTTTCTGTGCTTTAAAGGTAAGGTTCACTTCAATAAGGAAAAGCAGGAAAAGTGGTCATCTGAGACAGAAAAATCTATTAAGAGAGCCTCTGGGCTATGCTCAATGTCCTCCAAGCTTTGATACCTGATCCCATGCCTTGCCCTTGGAATGGTCTCAGGTAGTTCAGGATTTCCCTTTTTGTGGTCTTCTGGGGTGGCCCCTCCACTACTGCTGAAACACTGTCACCAGCCAAGTAGCTTGCTGTTTGGACTCCCAGGAATTATGACTCAATTGCAATAAACCACTGTGTCATTATTCCTCTCATATATGCATAAATACTAGTTCTTAAAACTCAAAGGTAAATTGAGTTAGTTTCCTTGAGGTTTTGCTTGGTTTTCTGCAATAATATTTATGTCCACTACCAGACTCAAATAATGAAAATGTCAAGGAATATAAGGAGATGTGTGCCTGGCTGAGAGTCAAAATATAATACACTAAATACAGCGCCCTTGTAATTGGTAAATATATTTTCTAATTTTTATGATGACTTGTCACTCTACACATTGTATTTCATCAGTTTATATCACTAAATCCATCCTCTTGATCCTTTGAAACAAGACTTACTACAGTCACAGTGGCAACAGGCAATCTACTGTTATTTTCCCCCGCGTTCCTCTGTGCACCCAGGCTCCAAATATTGTTCCCTATTCATAAGTATATCATAAATTTTTCTACAGTGTAAGCATGAACCATCTTCACTTGGTAACATCGAGTCTTTAGCAGCAGCAATAAAAAGGAGACTACAGAGAGATGCTGGGTAGTGTGTTAATAAACTGGTAGTGACCAGCATAACAGGTCTATGCAGTGATAATATTGGTGATTCCCCTACTTCTCCCTGTAGGTTCTTCTCCAGACTTAGCAGCTAGACCTTCTCATGGTGGAGGAACACAACTTTTTGTAAAGAGACATATCTTTCTGGTGAGACTGCCTAAAAACTGCAGGCTGGCATAGGACAGCACAGTTCACCTGATGTCAGTGAAAGCTGTAATGGTCTTCACCAGCTTAGGGGAACACCCAGGGTTTCCCACCGTCCCCAGGCTCATGGCTGTCCAGGCAGAGATTGCCATGAGCCTGGCAGAGCATGGAAACTCAACAGCTTTGGAGTCCCATGCCATCCTTGTCCTGTAGCCAAGACGGAGCAGTTTATCTGTGGGCACAGCAAGGGCTTCCTAAAAAAATCAGCTCAGTGTCCTTTACACAGATATACATCTGCACGTGAGCCTTCCCTTCTCCAGGATAGAAGTGTGTTTGCTGCTGTCAGCTGGCTGACAGGGAATGAGCTTGAGTTCACAATCATATCAGGTGTTTCTAAGCAAGCCTGGCTGGAAGGCAGACCCACTAGGTCCTGTGCTGAATAGATGTCCTCAGCTGTGCATGTCAGAGTAATGCCCTGGAGAGATAACTCTTCAAATATTAGGGTTTAGAATAGAAATGAAAAAAAACCAAACAAAAACCCCCAAAAACCAAAACCCACCAAACTGGTAATGTGGGTTCTTTCAAGTTCTAGGAACATGGAAATGTCTAAACCAGAACACTATAACTAATGCGAATGCTTAGAAATAAACCAGGAAGACCTAGTCAAGAAAGGATGTTACTTTTCTCCAAGTTCATAGTATTTGACACAGAACATCTATTTATGGTTTGATGGTTTCAGCATGTTCATGCTTCAAGCAAGATGCAAGAGAAAACAATACCATACTACTGTCTTTACCTAATTGCAATATGCAAAATAACCACAACTAACTGGGTATATTAGAGATATAACACTATTTGCAAAATGTTAGGCATTGTCTCACAGCATGCCAACAAACACAAAGATGTAATATCTGATGTAAAGTTTACGCCTTGGATTAGACAACATTTGCATTACCTGGGAAAATTAAGTCTTCTGTAGATTTTATTTTTTACTTGATTTAAAATGTGCATATCATTAAGAAACCCACATGTTTATATTAAAGAACTACATTCTAAATACATTAGCATCCATAGATGCAGGTTAGTCCATTTACATGTAAATAGGTCCAGTAAGTTTAAATAAAGCAATCTTTGCAAGTCGTCTAGAAGCTACTTCAAATGAAAACTAAACACAAAACTAAACCTCTAGAAAGTACACCAGATGTAACTCTGTATTATTAAATATTATTATATAACTCCTTTCAGTAACCTTTTGTTCTGTAACAGCATTTTGACCATCTTGTTGTACCCAAAACAAATTGTCAGCACTCAAGTGTCGATTAATTTTAAATGAATGACTACTTCCAAAGACATTGATGTTGATGGAGCTACTTTGCTGAACAAGCAGAGATTAGAACCATGAGGTGACACTAGGATAAATATCACAGGTTGTCCCCAGTTAACAAGCCCCCTGCCAGGCAGCTGTGCTTTGAGGGGATTCTTCACCTGGATCTTTCCCCAGTAAGAGCAGCAAAGAGGAAAACATCAAAGACTCTGTGAGCAAGATGTGATTGATATGGCAGAAATAACAGCGCCCATTTCAGTAGTGCTCCCAATAGGGATTACTGGGCCATTAACTTTCCCTTTATGACTTTTCTCCTCTTTCCGCTACGTTTGAGCCTTGACTGAGCTTTGTTCCTCACTGGTAATTAGATTGCATAGAGATGGGAGAGGGGAAGGGGAAGAGTTGTGAAAACCAGTGGCTCTTTGGGCAGTTGGAGGGTGCAATGGTTGGGAGCTGACCAGAGGAGTACATCTCAAAATATGTGCAGATCTGTCTATCAAAACAAAATCCAGGTCACTGCCAGTAAAGGTGCTCTATCTCTTATAAACAGGATGGAAAGTGTCCACATTTGCTATTTTAACTTCAGGACTAAAGGGGTTTTTTCCATTCCCTTAAAGGAATTCTGACTCAGAAGCTCTGCCTATTCCAGCCTGTAACATTGAAATGCCAAGAGTATAAAGTGGTGACTGCTTTTCAATGGAATAGGGTGCTATTCCTGCATATAAATCCCTTGCAGAGAGGTTTGTAATCATTCTCAAAGCACAGTGCATATTTAACAGGTTTGCAAAATTGGGACCTGTGGAACTAAATGTAAAACAGCACCATGGGAAGATTTAAACTACTTACAACAGGTTTTAAAGCCTTCTGCAGGCTGCTGCTTATGGGGGGCGGGGGGGGGAAGTGTGCAGGTGGTAAGATTTCACAAGCCAGTAGAAACTTCCTTATCTTCATCTTAGACTACAGTTTGACATCCCAATTTTCCCATGTTTGTATTTCACTGTACTTGTATAAAAGAAAAATAGATTAAAATCAGTTAGTCTGACAGTGAAAGCGTTAATGCTTCCCTTTTAGTCTCCATGGTAGAATGGCTTTTGCTGGATTTGTACACTTTGTATTAACTCAAGGTTAGTAAACAGACTTCAACAACTCCACGATGACTTTGATCCAGGAAGACGGAGGATTTAATTGAACAAGTTGCTTTTTTAATGTAAGACAGTTCAGCACAGCTACTCCCTTCAAAATCTAAAAAAACTTGTGGGAAATTGGAAGCAGTGGGACTGGCTACCCCACAGCAGAGGCTGGAGCTAAACAGGGGAGCCTCACCTTTGTACTCTGTGATGGGGGCTCACTGGTATTTCATGCCTTCATTTCCATACTGTCATTTGTTAGGGTGAAAAATAACCCAAACAAACTGGCAGATCTGACTGTACTAAAATTTGGAGAGGCTGACTCTTTAAACTTAACTTCAAACTACAGACCAAGCTGCAGGCTACATCACAACCCTCACATTGCTTATGTCCTTTGTCACTCTTTGGGTTTGTTCATTAATACTTTGGCTGGCATCCCAAGTATGTATTACTGAATATATTTTCATTTACTGTCATATTTAATCAGTCAGCATGTACATAACACATCCATCAAAAGGCCATAACTTCTAGACAAAAAATGCAAACAAACAACTTGCTAATAGGATCATAAGTTTTCTTCAATTACAAAATGAAAATGTGGGTATATAGGAAATACTGAGCTGTCAAAGTCTCGACATAATTGTCATGTGGTAAGATGAAGATGTATAGCTCAGGGCTGAGACAAGCCACTGCAAATTTAAGCATCCTTATAGCAGAGGAGGTGGTAAACCAGCTGCTTTTGGCCAGACCTCAGCCAGTCCTGCCACTGGGGTTACACCGCAGCCCACAGTTCTGCCTGTCATAAAGAACCTGCAGGCAGCTCGTGACTCAGCAACAACTGAACCACACTCAGTGGATCACTTCTTAGGGGTCTGTTACCACAGGACCCCTGGCAGATGCAGTCTGCATAGTAAACAGAGAAAATACCTTAAATCAAACCCATCTGTGGTGTGGCAGATGAATGGACAGTCCTTCACCTGTATTTTCTACATGGCCATTTCTGTTTCCCAGCTCTTTCCCCACACTGGGCTATGGAATAGCCCTGAATCTCCTGAGTGCTCTAGGTCTGCACACAAAATAACATCACCTGAAGCACAAAATACATGCACCCTATTTATTTTTACAGCAATGAGCCAAGTCTTTACACTGCTCCATGTAGGAGAGACAGGTAGCCCTTGGCTAGGAGGCTGTTTCTGTGTTTTAAATAAAAAAAAAAAAAGTGAAAGCTCACCAGGCACAATGAAGTGAGGAGTAGCCTTGTTTTCATCCGTCAAACTCTCTTCACAGAAATACTATTTTAAGCCTGACCCAGGCAGTTGAAAGGAACTGTCACCATCAGGATTAAGGATTTTCCCAGGTCAGAGACCTGTTCTGCTTAACAGGAGAAAGCACTTTTCCACTGACAGAAATCGAGCTTAAGGAATCTGAGGCATCGTCCACAGCATTTATGGCACTGTACCTAACAAAGCTGCTGGATGAGCCAAGTGTTCTTTAAAGCAATATAGGAGGTCTGTCAGATTTTGTTGAGGGTAAAAATAGTGACATCTGTGCTTACACAGATTCTGTCCCCAGATTCAGAGCTGTTGGGATACAGCTTGTGGGCTCTCCGATTCCTGTTCTTTTTGTTCTTTTTCACTGAGCATCTGACCCACTTTCTTGTTATGTACATTTCTTCCTCTCTTGTTCTGTAAAACTCCATTGTAAATAAGTTCAGGGAGCCTGCTGTCTTGACAGTGGTAATCATCCGAGCTTATGCACTTGCTTTTCAGTATGTGGAGTTATTCATACCCTTAGCACACCAAATACAATTTTATTCATGCAGCTTAAGTGTTTCTGGATGACAAAAGCATACTTTGAGCAGTGTTGTTTTCCTATTTGATTCTTTCCCTGCAGGAACAGCTCACATTAGTCTGTGACTGGGGACGCTGGGCTCATTGCTCAAGTACATCACCTGGAGTTCTCGCTGCTCAGAGAGATGGCTTTTTGCTCATCACACCCTGTCCTGGCTTTTCCAAGCAAGCCTCAGTTCACACAGTAGTAGGATGCTGAAGCATGCTGCTCTGCCACTCTCCTTGTCACCCTTTCCTTTTGTGTTACACCAGACACTTGTGTGTCTGACTGGCTGGTCTGCAGGGCACTGGACAGGGAAATTTCAATCTGCTGTAGGAGTCAGCTCAGTGCCAGCCAGTCTGGACTGCCTAACAGAAAGCAAAGCTATGCAAGGAGCACTCCCACCACAGTGGGACTTCAGCATCCCTCTCCACTGCAAATTATTTTTCAATCAACACTTTTTTCATCAGAGGTGGACAAAACCAGTATTTGGCCTAGTGCTTAAGCACTTTTGGATTCTGGACAAATTTATATTAATAGTTAGTAGGTGAGTTTAATTTATCAAGCAATAAAGAAATTGTTTTCAGATTTACCACAGTATTTAGCACTAAGTTACAGTTGTACTTGTTGTGACAGGAGAAAATTATTCCAACTATGCTCTGAAATACATAAAATACTCTTTTCTATTATGACCTCGGATGTTTTGCTGGCATAGGAACAAGGATCTGAGATGAAGATGTGAATTTGTATTCACAGTTTCAAGCGGCAATATATTCGTAGACCAGAGAAATGGTTCCCATTATTCCAGACTGTGTGACACAGTACATCTTGGAAAAAAAAAAATAAAAAATCAGACTTGTCTGACTGGTGAGATAAAATATGCAGTGATGACTGATTTTCAAAGTTTCTTTCAAAGCTTCCAATTGTTCTCACATTTGTTCAGGAAATTGCCAGCAATGTTCTTATCTCCAAAAGAGCATCTATTGCCCAGAGATGGCAAACATTTAGAGAAGGGTTAAGTACAACCTGTCAGCTGTTTTCAAACTTTATAACTTCTTTGGTTTTATAGTTTGCATCCCAAAGCTTGTTTAGTGATTACTCCACCTCTCTTTCTTTTTTTTCCCCTCGCTCTTATTTTCTTTTTGTCCAAACAGAACTAGGTTCCCACAATAGTAGCTACAACTACAGTGCAACAGCTACTGACGATTTATTCTGACCATATCCCTGGCTCCAAAATCAGAAGGGCTTGTTGTTCTTCTGCTCTGAGACAGAAGGATTCACTTTAAAGCTCAGACTTCTTTAAGGAAATGAAAAGAGAGAGTCTGAAAGTACTTGGCTATTTTAAACCGCAAATCACTCAGGAAAACTCCATCTTGGTCAATCGATTTATCTTAAACAAGGTGACTTGAAAGAGAGAAGAGTGAAGGGGAAAGTCTGAATTCAAGACCTAAATTTTTCCAGTAAAAATGTCCATATTTAACTCATTGTGTTCAGATATCTTTGCTTAAGGCAACAAGCCAGGATTTCTGAACTTCTGAGCTCATTTTATATATGTGTCTTCTCATTAATTAGCTTTGCCTTCAAGCTCCATTTAAAAATATGGGGTTAAAGAGGAACAAAACTAACATTAGTGTATAATTTATTTTCATTTCTACTTTTTTTTTTGGTGAAAAATATCTGTAAAATTCTCACTGAAAAAAAGAGCTTGTCTAAAAAATGGAATTAAGCTTCAAGCCATTTTTTTAATCAAAATTTCTTTGGCCAAAAGAGAAAAAAGTAATCTAGTTGCAATTTTAAAGCTCTTTCCTCTAACCACAAATCCATTCTCTGTAAGCCAACTGAGCAATAAAGCCAAAGCAATATTTAGTTACTGGGGAAACATAAGACCCTGCTCATACTGTTCCTCCCTGTCATTTTTGGGATAGCAAAATTACTTCACACATTTCCCCACCACCATTTCTTTAACCCAAGGATGACTGTCACACTTTCCTTCCAGATCATATTGCACTGCTTTATTTTACTTTCCTACGTAACAGCAGAAATAGATGTTCTTACTCCAGAATTGCAGCACATCCCATTTCTCTTTTGGATTCTCTATATTTGTGTTCAACCACAGGATGAACCACACTAAAATACACTGAAAACACTGTTGTTAAAGTCTCAGTGTATTTAGAAAATTTTGATAACACGATAGTCCGAGGAAAAAAAAGTCAGGTGTATTTATTCCTTTCAAATAAAGGAGGAACAGGAATTTAGCAACAGATCCTCAGGAAATCCACCACTAAACTTCCCACAGGCAAAGACAGTTATGGAGTGTTCTTGTATCAGATTTTACTCAAAGCAATGTGAACCAAAACTTGTATTTTACATCTACACGACAGTAAAGTCAACAGTCCCCAACCAGTGGATCAGGATGTCCTGATGCCAGGAGCAGTACACATAAATCATACAAAAATTATTCTCACTCTGTAGAGTCTACAGCCTTAGCATAAGAGGTGAAGGGAGGAGAGAATTAAAAAAAACAAGCAAGATAAGATTCTGCGCCGTGATAGCTGTAAGGTAAGATCAGCATCTCTGAAGAAAGTACATAAACTTATAATAAGTTACACTGACACTACGCAAACAAATCTATTCTTAAGCAGTTATCTGAAGCGGTTCTGTGATTAGAGATTATTCAGGTCTCCTAATATACTTGTTACATTAGTTGTATGTCCTCTCTCCTGGATAAGAGGGTGCAGGAGAGCCTGAGGCTGCTCTTTGAATGCAGGCAGAAGAAAAAAAATATTGTAATCAGGCTGGAAAGGACTGAAAAATTACATGCCTATTATTTTTGGTTTGGTTTCTTTTATAAATACGTAAGCAATGTCAACTTTAAACACTGCTAGTGCTGTCATCACAACAGTTGCACAGTCAACGGTCAAAATGAGAAACCAAGGCTCTGATCTTTTGTGAATACAAAAAGCCATCAGGCAAAGAGAACATAATTTTGACAGTGAAAGTTTATGTAATATGAAGCAAAAGAAGTGGGTAATTTGAAGGCTGGAGAACATGGCCTGTACCAGAAGAACTACCCCAAGCAAGCCATTTGTAAGGCACATGAAGACTGGTATATAAGCTTGTTCTGTTTTGCATGGTGATATCTTCTGCGTCTCATTTGACTGGGTAAAAATCAAATGGAGGTGGAAATATGACAAACTGGATCAATAGCAACTGTAGTGATAATGACAATATCACTGGATAGAAGGTTTGAGCAGCATGAGCTGTGTTTCTTCCTATCATCTCTAAGGATGGAGGGGAGGAGGTGAAGATGTTGGTGCTATATTCAAACACCATCATTATCTTGGAACATCTGCCAGCATCAATTCCGTTAAGCTGCTGTGCTCTGGTATATCTGTACAAAAATTAGTATCACCACTTTGAAAGCACAGGGTCAGGTACACTGATCTGAAACTGTCATGGGGGATAAAGCCATAATTGCTATGATGGAATGGATCCTGATTTATTTTGGTACAAGAGCAGACTCAGGGCTGGAAGGTATCATGCTATCCAGCAAAAGTTATCCAAATATTCTGCTGCCTGAATAAGCTTTGCTGCATCACAGATGCAGGAATCAGAGCTGATTCTTGAGATAAGATCAGAGGCTTTTCAATACCTTGCAACAGAACTAGACAACTGCACATTAATTAGGGCCTGGAAGGAAGAATATTGTATTCATTTAAATTGTGGAAGAACATCAGAAGTTGAAATGGAAGTAAATGGGATGGAATTTGTGTCTCAGAAGATAATCTATAAGATATTTAGTGACTAACATCTTTTAGACTCCTGATTTTATGTCCCACTCAGAAGGACATTTCTGGGAAAGGACATTGTTTCCTCACAAAAGAGGGGAAATTGTAGAAGCTAAGTACTCAGCAGTGCTTCTGTTAACAGCCGAGTTAGCTTCTTCCTGGCCACCCATCCATTCTCCTTTCACTAATTACTTTGAGCAGGATCACAAGAAAAGGTAGCCTGGATGCAGGTCAGAAATAAAACCAAGAGTCCTATCTCACTAATGATGTCTGGCTTTGGAGACTGAGAGGAAAGATGCTATACAAGTGGAAGTTGTTACTATTCTTATTTTTCTCTCTTTTCCCCTTTGCTGTTGTCCTGTGAAAAGCTGACATCTGAAATACTGACATCTGAAATACTGAGTCTTTATAAGAAAGAACATATTCAGCTGTTTGGGAATGCAGGGGGGAAAAAAAGTATAACAGAAAATATACAGAGATGTTAGAGAAAACATAAACCACACAGCATGTGCTGCAGTGTAAATATCAGAGCCCTAATGCACAAAATTATCATCTCCCTCATTTAAGTGTTAATCAATATATATAATTATGAAATCAGGGTTTTTTTTAAATCTTCAGTTAATATATTTTTACAGTGAGCTTAAACTAGTTTAGGAATTAAATTAACCCATGTGGCATCTCACAACAGTTGTGTCTTCAAAACTAGCAAATTTATATCAGATTGCATTCTTGATACAATCCAGCAATTACAGGAAGAAAGGAAAAAGAAGGACTAATGTAAAATGTCAAGAAAAAAGGATCTGACCAGGTGAGACAATTATAATACATGCTTATCAGAAAAGAACAAATAGTCTCCCTGAACACATCTCAGTGATTATCTTTAAAACTTCAACTTTGAGAGGCAGGAGAGAGGCGTTAGTATGATACTGAAAAGTTACCACTCCCAAAAGGATGAGATTTCCCCCCACCCCCCACGGGTGTCTTATATAAAGAAGAGATCAACATATCTGGTTTTATTCCAGAAAGCACATCATACTTACATTGAAAGGCAGCTCAAAATGTATTCCCTGCTCAGAAGAAATACTTCAATAAGCCAAGAATAAAATGTCCTTAATACTATTTCCTCAGCAAGGGTTCCAGTGTTTTGGATACACAGTGAAACCATATGGCACCCCTAGCTCATTTAGGATTTGTGTAACATATATAGCTGATTTACAAAACCTGTTACACACAAAAAGGAATGTCTAGATGACTTATATTTTTGATTTCATCATTTATGTATATTTATGTATGTTTACCCAAGTCTATAGCAGAGATCATTATATCAGCTTATCAATATGCTCACTTAAAGTTTAATTTAAAAATTCCTATACAGTTTCTAAAAATCCATTATCAAGGGCTTTTTCCAGTGGATGTATAATATCATAGTCCTATCCAACTAAGCAGGGAAGTTCTTACTGACATCAAAGGGAAAGTTTAGACCTTTAGTTCCACACAGTTTCTACACAACAAGATTTACAAGTCCCATATAAAAGAAGTGACAGTAAATATATTTTGAACTAAAATTTGATCTAAGTCAGCAGACAGATCCCAACGGGTACTGCCCCCAGGTTCCACACAGTTATTAAGGAAAAATAAAAAATAAAAAATCTATGGTTAACAGCTGAGGACTAACAGAGGACAAACAAGTAACTTTTTTCCAGTGTGAGATGACATGGTGTACTACCTCCTGTACACACCCTGTTGAAGGCAGCACTGCTGCACAGGCTTAGCTGATACTGCAGCATGTGTGGAAAGAGCTTTGCTGAACTGGCAACACCCAGGAGGGGCATTCAGCAGTGCCAAAACAGAGAGAAAAACAAAAAGCAGTTTTATCATTTGAAATGAAAGATCATTTATGGTATTCACAATCATGCAATCTGTTTTGGAAAACACCCCCTCCTCTCCCCCAAATCAGTACTACTGCAAGTTACAAACTTCTCAGGAAGGTTATGGTGAATTTACCTCAATGACCTCTGTGGTTGCTTTGCCTGTGGCCCGGCATGGTCTATGCAACATCCTGCCCCAGCTTTCCAGTCCTCCCCCTTCTTACGATTTTGCATTGGGTACAATGAAGGTGTCAGCAGAAGGCAGTCTGAAGTGCACATTGTGCTCTTGAAAGCATAATTGGAAAATTAGCAAGCCCCAATGATTGTATGCTTAGTTAGAGCTCCAAGTCGGCAGTATATATAGGGGCCCTTCTTTCAGTAAGAGCAGCACTTCAAGTACCTCAGAACAACTTATACTCCCATATTGTCTGACTCACTGCTACAGTGTGCTTGTCCTGGCTTCACTTCTCTTGGCAGCACAGGAGACCACTTCCACTCATGCCAAAGGGCCAGGATGAAAACTAGAAATGTAGTTTATAAAGGCCTTCAGCAGGATATTTAAAAATTAGAACAAACACTTCTGGGTCATTGGACAGTGACAGAGGGACACTAACAAAATAATGAGCAATCCCAGTTCAAAAATGACATTTCTGAATTATGTCAGAAAGTCACGCTTTAAGAACAAAATGGTTTTGATATTTTCCTTATGGTAACGCTCCCTTCTGAAAGAACCTTCTAAGAATGAATTTCATGGGACAGCACTTGTGCTACCAGCATGTACAAACACAGCACCATGACTGACGCTTTGGATAATTAAATACAACTGATCCACTGGGTGTGAAGCAAGTCAAATACATTTCCCAAACTCACTAGAGAGGATGCAAACAAAACCTCATCAGACCGGCTGAAGAAGAAAATAAAGAGATTACTGTAAAGAGCAGTTCCTCCTACTAATGTTTTCAGATGCTGTCAGTAACCAAAACAATGCCCAAAAGCTGAGGTCATCACAAAATCAATAACTAAAATGCACTATGGTTTCAGGATTACTTTAGACCAAAACTGAACAGAGAAAGTTACAGGCCTAATGCATTTATGACTATAGTACAAATCTAGTGTTCATAAAATGAAATAACAGAATCTCTCCCATTTTAGTCCCTTGTGATAGCTGGTGTCAGACAGACTATTATGCAAAACCATTATACTGTAATGAAAGTATGAAATTATGCTAAAACACAACTCTACTGCACATGTTTAAAAAAATCTCAAGATACACAAATGCTGGTGTACATAAGCCAGTACAAAAGTCTTATTTTAGTATAAGTATCTTCTATAATATATTGTGTCAACTTATGGTATCTTACTGTTTTTGTATGTGTGATTTGCCAGATGGTGGTCTAAGACTATGAGATTTTATGCAAATCTTATGTATAGTGGCGAGTCGTTCTCAAGAGGATTCAATTGAATAGCAATTTCTACCTGAAAATTTCTTAGTTTGCAAATTTCAGATTCTTGTACAAAAGGTGGTTCATGACATGCCAGTCAGAGCTCTCCAATACAGACAAAAGAGCAAATATTCACATTTACATTTCCAAAACATAGTGTGCATGTTCATTGTGGAAACAAATAAAGTCAGAGTGCTGTTGCAAAAATCAATCTTTCAACAAGACACTCATATGAAATATTCAGCAGTGGAGCTCTTTTATGCGCCTATCACAACTTTCTTATCTAAGAAAGCAGAGGTCAGCCGTAAGGGAAACAGAAATGAGAGGGCAGTCTACTACTTCTTTTATCATTATTTATTAGCAGTTATTCCCCAAAGAACCCAAGCACAGGGCTATCAGGCATGGGAGAGAGTAACAGTGGAGAAAGTCCACCATGGCTCTCAAATTCTAAGAGATGACAAATTGCCTCAGTCAAGTAAGAGCACTGCTAAGAAAAGAGCTTCAGATAAAAAACAAAATATCACTTCCTTTTTTTTTTTTTTTTTTTTTTTTTTCCAAAGACTTTGAGCCAAATAGAGACTTTCCTGCAATACTGGAAACAATGGCATAAAGCCAGAGTCATTGCCACAGCTACCACAGTACGGTCCCACCGCAGCAGTTCACATAGTGAATCATCAGAGATGACAGCCGCCCATACCCTCGACTGTGAACATCTTATACAGATAACGATGTGCTACTAATCGATTCTGTGACAGCTTCTGAAGAAGTCTATTGTAAACCAGCGTTGTAAATGCTCCCAAACAAAATGCATGAAGTGCAGAAAGGTTTTCCCATTCCTTGGCCACTGTTGACTGATTTAATGAAACAAGAAGACATATGTACCAGTACTTATAGTTTGAGTCATTAACATTTTGAAAATAAATTGTCTTTTTGAGAAATCAATACAGCAAAACTCAGACATCATGTACAGTAGACTAAAAAAACCAGTTAAACAATATGATGAACTTAAAGAAAATCAATGGAGTGTTCAAACATGACAGTAAAAAGAGTAAATAGAAGAACAAGCTATCCACCCCTAAAGTGTTAACCACCACCCATTGTTCCTATTTCCTACATGATTAACAGCGGTGAAATCCTCTCTACAACAGAAATAATTTGAACAATGTAACACAACAAATAGCACAACAAGGAATTCCCTAGATAAGTTTGGAGAGAAAATCTGCCAAGCACTAGAAAGCAGCATTGATACAATAGCCTACGTTAATTATTTTGCACATGGGAAAAAAAAAATAATAAGAAAGACCATTGTGTTTGCAAGAGCTGAGGATGAGAAGAAATGGAAAGCAAAAAGTCAAGTGATATTCTACATCATAGAAGTCATAAAGCATTTTTAACTGCAGTTAAATCAATATTGGCTGTGTGTGGACAAACAAAACCGTTTTGCGGAGAAGAGTCCAAAGAAATTAAATGAATGCTCCACAGTACTGAGAGGGCTTCACTGACTGGCACGTGGGATATGAGCAGTTGCTCTCCCTTTATTCTTAATGCGGCCAGGCTTGGTTTTGATTCCCAGTGTGCTTTAGTTTATCCCCACATTGACATCTGCTGGACGCAAAGGAAATTCTCACAGCAGTCTATATATTTACATAGGAAGAGGCTTAGCTTTTCATTTTATATGTCATTTTCTGTCATTTTGTTTGAGAATGTCTTGGATATAACTACTGTGTAATTTACAGTTTCACAGTATTTCACCAAAATAATTGTAATAAATGCTTTCCTTATGGAAGATCTGAAGAGACAGTTTCTGTACATTTCTGAACAGGCCAAAACTTTAAAAGGTCTACCAAATTTTTGCTCTGCTGTAATAAATAAATAAAAAGTCAGACAAAAGGACACTTTGTGGGCTATTACCAATGTTCCTTCATCCTTGTGAGCCATTAGCCTGTTTCTTGTACAGATTTAAACAAAAAATATCTTGTGGCTTGATTTTAATTATCTTCCCTGCAATTTGAGCCAGCAAAGCCATTATTGCAAGTGTTAGAATCACACAATTGTGAAATCTGTCTCAGTGAAAGGAGAATCAGACCTAATATGTTTTCACTTATTTTAATATATGCTTGTAGAAAATGTAGACTTTAAACTAATAGGCAAAGCAGGAAGCAAACTTTACATTTGAAGCTTTCACTCTTTTTTTATAGTGTACAATGTATTTGTCCTAGAGCTTGGCCCAGTGTAAATACTAAGAGCAAGGGTAATTTGGACTCAGCAATGGCTTATTTCCTTTTTACTCTCTATTGAAACATCTTCTCAGCTGCCTTGTGTGACCCAACTGATATGTTGAGGCTGTCACAGCTAGCAGGCACATGTGCAGTTCCGAAATTAGGCATACTGATCAGGTAATATTTTCTAATAAAAGTGAATCTAGGTTAATTTTGTTGATTGTTTAATACTATTGTGAGATACATGAATGCATTTCCAGAGCTCTTCATCAGCTTTCAGCACAGAGTGGATGGGTCATAGGCGCAGTTCAGGAGAGACGTACAATTTCTATCTTCATTTGGTGGTGCTGTATCATGAATCAGAGATCCTTCACTTAGTACAGTTACCTTTGATGGGGTCCACCAGAGAGCTGATCATCCCCATCCTCCCAGATATCTACATATAAAACTATGAAACCTGCAAGCCTCTGACTGGATTGAAATAGCTGCAGATAAAAATCTGTCCCAGAGCCTACTGAGGTACAGGGAAATCTTTCCAGTGGATTTCAAGTTACTTTGGAGGTGACCTGGGGTAGCTGATCATGCAATGGTTAAATCACTTTGAAGGAAGCACACAAAAGCCTCAAAAGCCCTCACTTTTCTACAAGAAATATCTTTCAATTTGCAAATAATCACGTGACTTAACTGATATTACTTTATAGCAAGCAGTAAAAGAGATGTTAAAGCTCACACAAGAGGTCATCATAGCCTCAAAGAGCCTATGCTACAACTTAAAAAGGAAACTTGTTTTTTGTAGTAAATTCACTTAAAAACTCAATAGTCTCATGTTTGCATATACACCAACATTACTCTATTAAATGGTTTTGGACATTAATTAGATAAGGTATCTGAAGGAAAAACCAAACCAAACTAAAACCCCACATAAACTTTGATTTCATCAGTATTTCACCATGGTAAGTTGTAGTCTCCAAAACTTGCTGAGACTCCAAACTACTAGATCACAAGCAAATAGATACCTCAAATGTCAAAGCACTACCTGTGCTGCCATAATGAGTGTACACAAATCACTTCCCGCTTTGGTTCTATTTATTTATTTGGTATCTAAGCTAACTTTTGTGTAAATTTGTAAGCTCTGCCACCACTTCCAGTGTTCTATTTCCAGACTGGTGGGAATAATGCTGAGTTTCTGAAAAGCAAAATTCTTATATATAAAGGAAGGTTGCAGTAACACGCTGTTACCCAGCTTCACAATCCTGTCGTCCAGCAGCTTTCATTGTTCTGCCTTCAGCAAGAGCTTGACAAAGTTGAAAACTCTAGCATCAGCCACATCACAAGGTGAAAAATGGTAACTCAGACTACAAAGGGATGTACTGCTTGCTTTTCTAAAAGCTATTGTAAAAGTGCTGGTTCTCTTTCTATAGTCCACAGGTGTAATGCTCTTGAAACAGCAGAGCTATTCTTTTAGATGGTGATACTTGTGTGACAAAAGGTCACAAGACTTGAGCCTTTAAGGTAATGTTCAGCATAGACTGACAGCGGTTCTGATCTATAATTGCAGGTACAATGAATGTGAGCTGTTTGCTACCTCCAGATGCCTCTTAAAGTCTAAATGAGAAAGCAGATTCAAATGAGATAATTGCCACATTCCCAAGAAAGGAAGAATTGGTTGATGTTTCTGAGCAACTGTTGAAGTGGGAGAATGAAAGCAGGGAAGAAAATGGATTTCAGACCGTTTTTAAAAGAAAAATAAACTCTGTGAGATGCAAAACACTCGCAAGACAGAAGCATAAAATCAACTAATTATGGTTTCACACCGGTACCATCTATTAGCAATTAAGCAACATACAGGCTTTTCAATGGTCCTCCACATGGGAGATGAAGGAATTATGAACAATAGAAGTCAGTTCACTAGATATTTGCATTTTGGACCTACTATCAATATCTTTTAATGTTCACCTTACCCTATGGATATATAAGCTAGAAGAAACATGACAGTACAAATAAAGGACATAGAATAATCACTAGTGATAATAATCAAACCATGGGTAGTTTAAGTAGACTACTCCTAGTGTCAATAATTACTACTTATTAATCTGAGCTCTGTATTACTATGTGATTTATTCAAATGATATTATTTCATTGAATAATGGACAGAACTAACATAGGAACTCTGCCTGTTATATTTCCAGAAACAGAGTGCTAGAATCCAGAATAACAGTTATTCTTGTAACTACATTGTAGCAGAAGCATTTTAAAAAGGAAACTGTCCCTTTGTTTGCAGGTTTGATACTTTTGCTCAGAGAAACTGGGGAAATATTGTTAGCGGTAACCCTTCCCTCAGGATTCAGCACGAATGTGGGAGCAATGCAGAAGGAATAATTGAGACTCTAACTCTTAGTACAGCACTTCAGTACTGAACCATCCTGAATATGATGAAGAAAATGCCTGTAAAAGTTCCTTGGCTCTTATAACAGATTACATGGTTTCATAATGATGGACATTTAAAATTTGGGACAAATCTTCATTCGGTACTTTCATCACTTTGATGGAATTGCTCCATTTTTTCACTGCACAGACATATGGTATCAAGGAATTGTAAAGGAAGCTTTGTCTTTTCTAGTTTAGCTTCTAGGTGGAAACAAAATAGAAGCCCGACATGAGGCAGTGTTAAAGAAGCCATTGATATATTTTTGGCATATTATATTCCTTCATCTTTTCTTGACTACCATTTAGTCTGGGATTGAAGAAATTGCCCCTCTTAAGTCACTACATCTGCAGTGCAAGGGAGAACTAGATGCTGAATTCCCATTATGGTTAACTTACTCCTGGTTGTGTTATTATTCAGCAGTATTTTTCTCATGAAGCTTCAGAACACTTTGGTCTATGGCAGTCACATGGTCCTTAACACCTATAATTTGCCAAAAAGCACATGCGGGAAACTCACAGGCTATGGGGAGGGGAAAAAAAATAAAAATCAAGCTCCATAGGCAATTTTGCAACCAGTTGATACCAGTCTTTCCTCTTTCCCTACCCATTTACTCTACCCATTCTTCTAGATGCATCAAAGCTGTTTTAAGGAAATGAGCGTGATACCACTCTCATAAGCTCAGAAAAGACAAGTGTAGTACGGTCCATTTCAGAATCAGATAGAAGAACTGTAAAGCCACTGTACAGAGCATCAGAGAAATACCATCCAGAGCACTATGTTCCATTTTACACACCAGTGCTCTGTAAAGATCCAATCAGACTGGGACAGATTCATGAATGGATCATTAGTAGCTTATTTCTGCATAAAATATTTAAGGGGGAGTCACACTTTAAAACTTCACATGAACCAGAAAGAATTCAACTTATGAGAAGTCCTGAAGCTTCTGTGATGAAAATCAGCAATGCTGGAATCTGCAGTCATTCTGAAAACTGACTTTCCAAAAGAAAGCAATGCAGTCTATTTTCAAGCAGCTTCACAGCTTTTGGCAGTTATATCTACAGCTAAGATGCCTGTACATGATTTTATCAATTATTAACATAGAAAATCAACAGTCCTCTTTGAGAGTGATTTCTGGGCTTTTATTTCAAATGGCCTGATATCTTAGCATTTTGTTGCCTCAGGGCTCATAAAACCTCTCAACTTTTTCATCATCAGCTTCTCAATGACTATAAATCTCTATTTCTGTGTATACTCAACCCAAGGTATACTACTCAAATTTAAGAATGTTTTAGGGAACATTTAGGGACAGTTTTTATTGATGTGAGTCTGACTTTAGTTTCATCAACTTCATTGCAGAATTCCCTGTTTACCTCTTGGGGAATTAGATTACAGCTTGGGAGCAATGTTTTATTCAGAAGACAATATCTGCAAAATAAGGTTTTATTTCACATGGGTAATATAGACATAGATGTTCTGCTTGCTTTATTGTACCATGCTTTCAAATGCAATGGACAGATACTACAAGTGAACATGAGAAACCATACCCAGTCATAATCTCATGTTGGAGCAAGACAGGAGCCTTCAGACCAAAATGGCTTCAGTTGTAACTGGCAACTCCATGATATCTTAAGACAACATGGAGCTCCTTATTCACTTAGTAAATCTACTTCCAACAAAAACTGAACAAAAATTGCTTTACAATGGCTACAATTTACATACTATTCGAAAAATACCCTATCTGATTTGCATGCCCTTAGCAATTTTAAGATTAGCATCTTGCCTAGTTGCACGGTGATAACAATGTAAAGGCAGGACCCGGAATAGCCTTTATCTAAACATACTGTTATGAAGAAGAATTTTCTCAGAAGCACTGGACCTGGGAATTACATTATTAAAAAGGTAATTCTCAATTACTTGATGCAATGCCTTTTTTTGTTTAAGTTTCTGTTCTAAGTATATCAGTTCCAGGTACAGCGCTAATATGGAAAATTACAAAATACTGTTCATATGCCTATATAGAAATCTCAATTACATGGCAAGGAGAGAGATTTGTTTGATTTTTCTGCAAGACAGCTGTGACTTCTTCAAATGCTCACAGCTCTGGATTCTGCATATCAGAAGGCGGTTTCATCACTCAATGATTAGCTTATTTTATTGCATCCTCATTCATATCTGTCTTCTCACTGATTCTTACTCCTGGAATCATTTCCTTCACACTCTGTATTTAATCACCCTCAATTTAACACTTCATTGACCTTCATGCAAAGTCAGAAGCATATTACTCTTGAAAAAGAGTGAGAAAGGCCATACTAATTTACTGCACCTTTCTCTAAAATATATTGAAGATCTGATCAAATGTATTATACCAGTTGTAGCTTAGTGGAGTAATGCTGATTTACATCACATGAGTAACAGTTCTCTTCTGTTGTGAATAGAATTTTTGTAAAGATAACATCTGGGAAAAATTCTTTTAAAGGCAGAAAGAAAAATACTACTACTTCTCTTTTGCTTTTGTTTTTTTTTTTTTTTTTTTTTTTAGCTGCTTCACTGAATTTGGCACCTACCAATACAGCCCTTTTGTTTGCATGTGCCAGTCATTTTCAGTTCCTAACTCTGAGGTCCTGCAAAAAGTGTTATAGATAAGCATAATGCAACATGAATATTTTTTAATTCCACACTAATAATTATTGTATAAACTTGTTAGTACACATAAAACATCATGATATTTCTATTTCAGGAGAAGATACGAAAATCCTTGGGTAAAAAGGACTTATATCAAAGGTAATTTTGCAGTCACCTCAATATATTTCTCTGGATGCTGAAAGATTAGGGGAGGCAATGCTGCAGAATCACCATTCAGCACAGTCACACATATTTCAACATAAATTCTTGAAAATTTTTAGGGAGACAAAGGAGAGGGGCAAGAAGGATCATCTCCACAGAACTATGCATTCTGTGAGCGCAACTCACAGGAGCACAAGATTTAAAAATCCCTGCTGTAGATTTTAAAATGGATCAGTAAGATCCCTAAAGCATTTTCACAAGATATTTTGCATGCTTTCTCTGGAAGCAACACATCTGAGCAAAACGCCCATCCTGACAGGGCAATGATTTAATGTGATTTAACCTTCACCTTTAAATATCTGAGTGAAATACACAGGCATTTATCTGGCATAATAGCAAGTTATGTGTTTGTTATTGATTAACACACTTACTAAAGGTCAACTAGTGTTTTAAGCACTTTGCAAATACAGTGCATATTCTAATTATCGTGAAGGACTTGTAATTATTTTGTTAAATGTCAATTAAATGCAAAAACATTTCTTACCAGTCTGACACTGTATGTTACAAAGTGTACAACTTGATGTTTTATTGTTCGTGTAATTTTCAGACAATTACTTGGCAATTAGATTGACCTCTCATCTAAAACTGCAATACACCATGTTCAATTATGGTTCAGCTTAAAACCAATAAATAACAATCTATCAAACCTGTACTTCATATATGAGGCCTCATGGGAGAGAAACAACATTTTCATAGTGCAGAAAGGTTTTTGACAGTGGCTTGAACCAAGTAATTTGAAGACAGTGCTACTAATTCTCACAAGCCATTAGATAGCCCTCTGTTACCTTGCCCTGTACATCTTGAGTGTTCCTTCTGTATCCTCTCCTTTGATCCACATTGTCACCTCAAAGCTGGGTAAGCTCATTGCCACCAAACGATGAATGGTCAGCTAAGCAGTATCAGCACTGCTTTCTGCCTCTACGCTGATGTCCACCTTCAAGGCCTTGATGTGACTTAAATGACAGATATTTGTAGATCAGTAAAAGTCGAGGAAAGAAGCTACTAAGCCAATGATACTCTCTATTGATTAGCTGCTAATTGTCAGCTCCTTGAGACCTGACTGTAAACTTACCCAGTTAAAGGTCAAGCACAATTTCCTTCCAAATAGCATTAGCAATAAAAACAGTAACAAAATTGGGGCAGTTTGCAGTATATTGTTTCATTATAACTCCCTCGGGATCAGAAATGTCAATGGCAAAAGGGAAGCGGAGGCATGCTAATGAGAGCTTTAGCTTTGTTTAGTGTGCCAAGGGGATATTCTGTTATAACATTCTGGCTCTGTTCAGTTTTTCTCCAAGGGGCTGTGCCACTCTGTGTGTGTCACTTGACAGTTATCAGTCTCACAATTTACACTGGAAACAACTGCCCTTTTGCTCTAAATTAGCGCTGAGCTGGGCTTAAACGTTGAAATGTTATTAATCTTGGTTAAGATGATAAAACTCAATCTGTCTTCTTATCTGAGGGAGGTGGGCTTTTCAGAAGGTCCTTGGGTGCTGGTTTGACTTTTTAATTATTTTGTTTTGTTTTATATATGCCTGAACATTTATTTATATCTGATTCATCCTATAGAGTATTATAAATGATGTAAAAAAAACCCACCAATTCCTTAATATTTTGTAAAGTCTTTGAAGATAAGGAAGTCTATAAAAATCCTCAGATCTCCTCATTGCTTCCTCTTTTCTTTGACATTGCAAGCTCGAGCTTTTATTTCTTCTTACTTTCAAAATTTCTCCTCATAGACGTATTTCTGCTCCTGTTCCTGTTTGCATTGCACACACTCCTCATGCTCTGCCTTATTCCCTCCCCCTGCCCTTTGAATCTCTAGCGCTTTTCAGAGGGGCCCTTAAGTGATGTCTTTTGAAGTCAGTCTCAGAGATCAATTTGGGGAGGTACTTAGCACTTCTTTGCATAACTTCTTTTGAGACTGAACTAGCAAAATATTCTGGACCTCTCTCACAAGCAGGTCCTCAGGGACTGTTTCAGCAGGCACCGGTTAAATGGGAGCAAGTCCTGGGTTAACTGGAGCACAGCTCTAGGTTCTACCTCCAGAAAGGGCCTCATTCTAAACTTATTAAACTGTTGCCAGGCAGACTACTCAAAACGTTGTAAGTCCGGTTTCTATACAGAAGAGTTTGGGGTTTTTTTGTTTGCTTTTGTATTGCTGACATGCATTGTTTTAGTTTGAGTACCACCATGAATTTAAGAATCTTATATTCTAGATTACAGCTTTCATGGTTATGGACACAAACATACTTAAATGGAAGAAAGATAATTAGAGACACAGCTAGAAAAACAGAAAGTCAAGGTTTTCGTATAATTACTTGACCTGGAGGGCAAAATCTGGCAACATTATTCATGATTTCCTTTTCTTCTCTCTTCTGCCTGCTCCCCTCCTCCTCTCACCAGATAAATCATCTCTTACGGCACTGGCCTTCATGGACATGCATTTCTGCTGCCCTCAAGAAGATGAAGATCCAGCTTGTTAGTATCTTCACAGTGAAACATTCAGTTGAACTATGCAGTAAATCTGGAGTGGAAGTTAGTGCTACCGAGTTAGACTCTCGGTTTGGAAAAGCTTCTCTCCTCCTCTGTACACCCTGAAATAATTCTGCTAAATAAGATATGCCCTCATAACCCCAACCCTTCCTCTTGTGCCCCTAAATCAAAGCACTGCACACTTACTCTCATTTTCTGCATGCTATAAACAATCCCCCTAACTTTGCTTGTACTGGATAGAATAATAGATGTGTTCTATTCCCCAGGTAATGACTGAAATCCTCTTTTCATGGAAATATGGATATTCAACAGTCCACAAACTCCTGCCCAAAACAGAACAAAATTCCACAAACATATTCATAAGCACACAGAAAAGTGTGTTACCTAAAATATTGTAGGTATTTCCAATAGATGTTGACATGAAACGTGTTTATTTTTTAAACTTCACAGTTTGTGCAACAGACCTGCTTGTTGCACCACCCTGGCAGTCTGCATCAAATAACCTGATACGAGTTGATTAAGTAAGTGGAAAGAATTGCTATTACATTTTAGCAGGCAGAGTTAAGGTGATGTGCACGTTATTTTCCACAGCAGACTTATATCTGAGTTATCCAAGTGTTGCAGAAAGCTAAATTAATGTGTACTGCAATGGCTGATGAATCTATGCCATGCCTACATGCATGTTCTTCATTTTCCACTGTGTATTTCCACTGTGGCAGACTTCAATCTCAATATTATTTCAGCTAAAATCTATGACTAGGTGTTTGTTTTTACTACTGTTAACAAAGATTGACGCTTGATACTGCTCAGCCATTCATAAATGCGTGTCTGCTATGATTGCTGTCTGACCAAAATTAAGACTGAAAGAGTAATCTCCCATTCTTTCAAGCCCTGTGTTGGCTGGTCACAGACAATAAAACCAACAAACCATCAAAAAGCATATATTTTCTGCTCTTGCTCTCAGATTCCTGAGATTTCAGCACAGAAACAGAACCGTTGTAATTACTTTAATTGCCGTGGTAGTGCATGTAGCAAGCTATGATTGCATTTCATCAGAATGGTAAAACCACATATGGGAGTTGGAGAGCAAGTGAAGAAAATGAGTGAAGATAGGGTGAAAATGTCACCTGTTTGCTCACTCCCAAAATTTGAAAAAAAGCTGAAATATACTTTGTCTCAGCCCCCATGGTTTAAACAGTAGCAAGGAAAAAGCAATGGAAGGTACTGCTCTCTCAGAATAATTGACTTATTTTTCTGCCTTTGCTGCTTCCAGGTCCAGAATTTTTCAGAAAGTCTTGGAATCAACTCAGAGAGTGTGCTGGTAAACATGCACACATGAGTTAACACTGCTTGATTTGCTCATGAGCTTTTTTTTTTAGGGATTCTATTACTTTTCTGAAAGTATTTGCAGTTTGTACTGAGGCTAATTGACCTTGCACTGAGGTTATTGAGCAGTGTGAATCATGTTGGGTTTGTTTACTCTGAATTACATATATATATTTTGTAAGTATCTGAGGCTGTATACTGAATCACATATTAGATATTCTTTTTAAAAACTCCCTTGTTTCTACTAACATCTATACCCATTCTTTTCAAGGAAGAAAATTAAAACAAAATCCAGTCATCTACTTCCTTTATACTATCATTCAGTGGTGTTACCTTACCTGTCAAAACTATTCCATCAAAGGGTTTATTCCCGCTCCAATAGGAAGAAATAAACTACATATATAGCCAAAGCCTTGGAGACTTGTTTTACTCCAGCTGAAACTCCACTGACACAATGGAAACACATGGCGCCTTTGACACCAGTGGGAATTCACAGGACAGTGAGGTGATCAACACAGTCTTGACCAGGATGTTACCCTTCCACCTGTCACCTTTATCAGGTTGTACCTGGCTGTGCAAGACCGAACCCTTTGGCAGTACTTTCATTCACGAGATGTGAAATTCAGCCAAATAGTTGTTAATTTGCGAGAAGGCTGGTGGGAAGTCTCAATGTTCAAATGAACTTATTTTTCTATGTTTAAATGCAAGTCCATTCTTACTGCCTGTATAGGACAGGGACACTTTCATGAACCTGGGTTCTGTTTAAAACACACAGCATTAAGTGCCAGACTTCTCACAGACATTGATGGGGCTCACAAGCAGCAGGGACATGATGGAATACTTTTGTTAAGCAGAGTTAGATAGCATTTTATTGCTAGAGACAAATACAGAAAAGTAGGGACACTACCTAGAGGAGAGAGTATTTTTTCCAGTGCTAGTCACTAAAGTATAATCCCTCAGTAACAAAGATTTTACAATTGCCACATCAAAAAATGTTTCGCTGTGGAAATTTAAATACTGTAATTCTGAGAGGTCAAACTGGAAAATATGCACAGAATGAAAAGTTTAAAAATGCAACCAGAAAGTTTTAAAAACCCCAACCAACAAAACTTCCTTAACACTAAAGTATTTGCAGTGGAAAAGAGAAAAGCACTTTATTGATTCCAACCTCCTATCCAAGGTCAAGGAGGAGAAAAAAAACATAAACAGAAAACTTTGTGTAAAATAGCCTGAAACTCTCTGCTTACATTGCAGACTTACCCTCAGGAGGAATTGGATTTCTACAACTAATGCAGGCCTCGTACAAGAGTTGTTACTCCTTTTACTACTCAAATATAGGCTAAAACCCCCATAGCCCAAGTCTATTCCATCAGCTGCCCGAGAACTATCAAAAAGCAGCTTGTTCATACAAAGTTATTATTATCTACCACCTATCAAAACATCACTGAAGACTGATTCTACAATTTAACTTTATTTTAGTTCCCTTTTGAAGTTTGGTGCCTTCATCTGCAGAATGTGTTTATATTCAAGAGGTGTTATCAGTAAAAAACTGACACCTACCCCAAAATGCAATACCCTCAGACAAAACCCATTCCAAACGCTGTGCTACAAGAACAGTTTAAAGCTTTATCCTGCTGCATTGTCTTGCAACAGTTTTACTTAGTCATTTTCCATCACAGCAGGCCAATTTTCTAGCCTCTCTTGGCTGTCACCACAACCAAGTAATTACTCATGAATTTTCAGGCGTCTAAATGTGCAGTTCTCTACCATGTTCTGCATAATTCTTAAAATCATGTCATTCAAATTGTTGCACCACTACTGTTCTGGTGGAATATTTATTAAGCAGATGGGGCTTACAGTTTAGACTTTTAATTGCTGGAAGTCATCAGGTTCATTGCAATTTAATTTCATTTTTTGCCATGATTTTTTAATTAGTTACTTTTTTTTAATTAAGTATTCCATTACAAGCTATTCTCAAGTAAATATTTTAAAATTGCTTTAATTTTAAATGTTACACTTATTGGCCTCTATTAATTAATCTTTCTTTTCCTTGATGCACATCTGTTTTAATTCCCTTAATGAGAAGTAGTAAATAACATCATTAATTTTCTTCTTATTCAAATTTATTAGCTTTAGTTATTTTGTAGCAGTCAAGTGTATGGTCAGGAATCATTATCTTTACCACAAAAATCCAAGCATATTAGACTCAAATCTCAGATAATACAGTTTGTGTGGAAGGTGAGAAACTCACATTACAAACACAAGCCCTGAATGAAGCAAAGCAGTTTTTCTTCTTTAAGAGGGAAGTTTTCTTTTCTCTTAATTTACCTTATTTTGTAGGCTTAAGACTTTTTGTGGTACTTTCAGAAAAGATTACTTTTAAATTCAGTGTTCGGAGACAATCCTGATGTTTAAATTATTGATCTTCTTGTATTGGAACCCTATCTAAGTTCATGAATTTAGGAAAATTTGGTTCTAAACTCAAAACATGGGCTTGTTTGGAATTTAATTTGAATCACTTCATTACTGTTTCATAATATAATTTTCTGGAGAGATGCATCCAATAATAAATAATAAAATAAACAGAAGTCCCAAACCAAACAAATATTACATAAGGAAATGAATCAGCAAGTTACAACCCCATCAGCAATGGCTTATCTCCTTTCTTCATTTCTCTGCTGCACAATTTATGGGATTTAAACTATCTGCTTAGACAGCTGTTCTCAGACATTTCATATGACTTTCTGAATTTCCCAGCCCAGCTGCAGATCTATGAGCTACATTTGCCTTGTGTCTAAATGTCTTCCTTGTTGACAACTGCAACCTTGAAGCAGAATCAGTAAGATCTCTACCTGAATAAGTGAGAGAACTTCTCTTGTAAATCTTTCAAACAAGCTGATGGTGAAGTGTACCATTAAATCTTGGTTCACATATATTTCAGCTGGCATTCAATACATTTTTTTTTAAAGAAAGAATGAACAGGTACTTGTGTAATTCTTAATGACTGATGAATCTACTATTGCATGGAAAAAACAATGTCACTTTAGAAAATAACTGAGCACTTCTGCAGCAATATCTGTTTGTTCTTTGAATTGTCATCTTGATTTATATTGTTATTTTACCCTGGTCAGTGTTTGTTGTTGTTTTTTTGTTTTGTTTTGCCCTTTTTTTTTTTTTTTTTTTATTGGGGGGAGGGGTGTGTGAAACAATATTTTCCTGATCCAAATACATGTTTTATTTTGTCAGTAAGACACACTTAGAAATTCAAGCCCACAGACCATGGGCACTCTATGCCATTTTCTCCTATGCAAGCAACATAAATTATTTAACCTCTAATAACATTAAGATTTCATGATGCTTGTGCAAGATGAAAAAGTGAAGACTTTTAGATACTAAATGCTTTATTATGATCTGTAATGTTGTAAGGATGACTGATTTATTTAATGTGCAAATCTAGGGCATGTGGAAATACAGAGACAATATATTTAGGGCTATATTCTGTCAAGTACTGAGCAGTGGTTTCAGTCTTGATAAAGCCTTATCTTTAAGCATGTGAGTACTTGCACTGATTTTAATGGGACTTTTAACATGCTTTTAAATGCCTTGACAAATAAGGATCTCAATTTTCTCTACCTTGCAAAACTAAGCTAAATAGCAGGTTTATTAATACTTAATACCTGTCTCCTAGATACATATCACAATGACAAGTGCGGATTACAGCAAAGCTATTAAGAAACAAGCCTAAATCTTTGAGCTTCAGTCATAAGATGAAGAGCTAAGTTGCAATGGATGATACCCTCTCACAAGGCAGTAACTACATTCTCTAGCCATTACCACTTACCAAAAGGATGAGGCCACCAGTCACATGGTGCCATTACCTTGGAAAGGAAGGTGAATGCTTTAGTTGGTACATGTCTTAGCAACACAGCAAGGAGGTTTTTTTTCTGGAGAGTAAATGGCTTAGTACACACAAGGTTTTAAAGGGTAGTAAATATAGGAAGGAAAAAAAAAAAAATATATATATACGTATCACACTGAGATCTCATTCACAATACCATTTAAATTTATCACTCAAAACACTGCTAGCTTAAAAGAGGGGGTTTTACCCAATTCTGAAAGGACCTGAGATTTAAGAAGACAGAAGGAATTTACTTTTTGCAAAGTCTCAAAACTTTTATGAAGATACAATCTCTGTAAGCCTCTAGAACAGTCAGTTAAAGCACCCTACTTTGACAGTATTGAAGTATTTAATTTCAGTGCTAGATTTTATCTTTCTTCTGTTGTAGATCATTAACAAGCTCTCAACTCTTTCAATAAATTACCAAACACATGGTATCTGGCTAAAAATTCAGAAAAATTGAGTTTCATAGTTTGAAACTCAGCTAAATGACACTTTGTCTTACAGTTCCCTGTAAAGTCTGAAAGATCTTAGTACAATTCACTTTCCACTGCATACTTTTGGAGCACACGAATCATCCAGTATTCATCACATAGACTCCTGCTGCACATTTGTAACGAGCCAACAAATTGGGGTTATGGCCTTAGCTCGGTCTTAATACAAACGTACTTATGATTGTAAATCACACACACTTGATTCACTTAATAAATTGAAATCCAAAGCGAAGTTTCCAAGTCTAGACAGAGAGGATCCATTGACTGAGACTTTCCCAAGAAATTACAGGATACGAGCACAAGACCTACCTTTTCAGCCCACTAGACATTTCCTTTTGGGTCAGTGCCCTAGTGGATAAAATTAAATTAGTAAAATTATTACTATCAAGACAAAAATGATACCACCATTTTAACAATCACCACTGGGATACAAAAAATAACTCTTCCGGAGAAGGGAATTATAGAACCTGGGAACAATGCCGCAGTAACTGCTGTAGTTACAGAAGATACAATAAGACTCAAAATTAACATTGCATGTAGAAGGCAGCATTCAAAACTCGAACTTTCTGTGTACTAATAACTCTTCCAGTACTGCCAGAGACATAATGCCATTCTTGTCACCATCTGTGACAGAAACTGTTACTAAAGTAAGATATTTTTAGAACATCAGCCTCAAAATTGGTAACATTCATGTCTCAGAGAGATGAAATGGATCTTATAAAAAGCAGCAGCACAAACATTACAGGACTTGCTGTATGAGATTAGGTTAACTGGCTATGGACAGATTTTATTCTGAGAGTCTAAAATTAACAATAAGCTTTTTAAAGTTACAATCAAATTTAGAGTATATCTTCACTGATTTTTTTTTTCTCTTTTGGAAGGGAATAAAACTCATTCATCTTTCAATTGTAGATGTATTTCAAGAATCATATACTACCCTTCAGATCAAAAGAAGCTAATAGAAAGAGACCTTTGTTGGGCACCTAGAATTAAAAATTGATCTCACTTCTCAACAGGATTCAGATTCATTTCTCTACTTTGAGACTCTATCTACAGCTTTCCGGCCTGGGAGTCCTGAGTGGGATTGCACATTTGCAAAATTATTTTAGTGCTATTAAAAATCAGTACAGTCCTACATTTTAGAAAAGGTGGAATGTTAATACTTTAACATCAGAAAGCTCATCAAGATCTCAAAAGCATGAAGTAGGTACTATATCAGCAACATTCACCCCTACTGAATGCAGCCAAAAAAAAAAAAAAAAAAACCACCAACCAAACAAAAAAAATCAATGATCAGATCTGGATGGCCAATCAGCATTGGAGGACTTAGGTCTAAAGTTTCCCACAAGTTTAACTGGAAACAAATACCAAAAAGGAATCCTGACAGGTAAGCTTTGAAAACACCTGCGGATACATTTGTTTGCCAGAGTAACTATAAACTGCATGTTTAAATACAAACAAAGCATCCACCCAACAACAGATAAAGACCCTGACTTGTTAGACAAAGCATTTCTAGAGCTACTTATAAAGAACAATGTATAAAAATAACCCCAAAAATTGGCATTTTTATACTTTTGGCAATTCAAAATGCAGGAGCAAAATTGTGTAAGGAGAATAAGAGATTAATGCATCTTAGAAGTGAATTTCCAATTCCAACGTAACTACAGAAATTGTCGTGCATTTTAATGAAAAATGCGACAGAATTTCTTCCTTTTTTTTTCCCCCTGGTTTTATAAGTGCCATTTATTGGTCTTGACAAGGAGTCCAGGAAAACTGTTACTCCATTTTTTAAAATTCAGACATAATTCTGCAATTATTCCCTGAATTTGAGCTGCAAATTAAATTCTCATTTTATGTAGGCAGGACAGTATGAGACTTGACATTGGCTATTTAAAATGGACAATTGTGGCTTTATCAGAAAAAGAAAAAAGATTAAAAGCACACATTGCGCAAATTGTAACAGTGGATCTAGATTTTAAACCCACTAATATATATAGAGATACATATCTACTGCTTTTATCATGGTAACATTTGAAGGGTTGATACATAGAAAATTTTTCTTTTCCCTCTGGATCAACTCTGCACATTAAAGTTGACTCCCCTTTCCCTTGTTTTAGAGTAACAACAAGCATCCAGGAATGCCTTTACTCCCTATTTTACTGATCAAGATATAAAGTCCTGATAAAATAAATATCTTCTGCCAGATACTCAGAAAGTCTGCAGCTGAGCTAAGAATGAACGCCAGATTGCCATACGCCTTTACACTGCTCTAATTAGGTTAGCCTTTTTATCTGTGTGATAGGGAATGCTATTATTTTTAAATCAGTTCTTCACACCATTGAAACCCTTCCTTTGACACTTCAAGCGACATAACAGGACAACCTCAGCCATAAGAAAGCCTGCTTCTCTGCAACACTAATTTTTCCAGTTGCAACCTTATTTCATTAATTCACGATTTTATGCAAACTCTCAAACACTACAAGAATTAATAAGAGAAATAAAGTTTTTCAGGCTCGCATGACTTCTTGATACTTCTGAGTTAGGACCTACTTAACCAACTAAAACATAATCTACTTTATTACAAAGATTATAACAAGTAGATTTGAAAATTAAGACATTCTAAACTAAAGCTTGCATTTTTTGGTGACAGTTAAAAGGGTAAAAAGAAGTGAAAGACTGAGTAAAAGGAGTACTCTTAAAAATTCTGAAAACACGAACAAGAATACAAGCCAGCAAAGTGCCCTTAGGGCAAAGATGACCAACAGCATCCTCAACTGCATTAGCAACAGCATTTCCAGCAGTTCGAGGAAGGTGATTGTTCCCCTCTACCCAGCACTGGTAAGAACACAACTGGAGTGCTGTGTCCAGAGCTGGACTCCCCACGACAAGAACGACATCGACAGACTAGAGTGAGTCCAGAAAAAGCCACAAAGATGGCTGAGGACAATGAGTAACTCATATGCGAGGAGAGGCTAAAAGATGTTTAATCTGGAGAAGACTCAGTGGGATCTTATGAATGTATATAAACACCTGAAAGACAGTAAAGACGACGGACTCAGATTCTTGTCAGTGACATCCCACTGATGAATGATGACAAGGGACACAAATCATTATACAGGAAATTCTGCTTAAACAAAATACATAACTTGTTTACAATAGTCAAGTGGTCAAGTCCTGCAACAGGACTTGCTGAACAAGGGTGTGAAGTCTCCATTCTTGTAAACATGCAAAACCCAAGTGGACACGGTCCTGAGCAACCTACTGTAGCTGACCCTGCTCCAAGCAGGGGGTTGGGCTCCCAGATCTCCCTTTCATCTCCAGAGCTCCCTTCCAACCCCACCCATTCTACTGAGAGATATTTAGTAAAATTCTAAGATCTACATGTTATTAAGGAAGTCACAGAAGGAAATAATGCAATTCAGGTGGGACCCTTAGTCCAAATTCATCCCAAAGTGCTTCATAAACAACACAAAATATGAAACTCTTTATGAGCTATTGAAATACGGCCAATTCTGGGGTGAAATGTAGAACAGTTTAATAGTTCTCAGCAAACAAAAAAACAACAGGAGCCAAAGAATGCCATATGCAATTGAAACTACAGGGGGAATTAGGTAGGAAGAATGTAATTATCCATGCTGGATTCTAGCCAGAGCTAGAAGTAATCAGAAAGTTTGTGAAAGACCAGAACAAATTGATCTCGTTAGTCTTGCATTACTCAGATCTACCTCTAAATACAAAACTCTTTCCTGAGTCTCCTGGACTGACAATTATACCCACTCGTAGGTGTGTTCAAAAAGAACATTTCAACATGAGTTAAAAATATAGGAAGCTGATGACATCCTTGTGCAGAGTGCCAGCCTGGATCCTACCTGTCATTCAAGACTCATTAAGATACACTGGGATTTAATTCTCTCTCCTGAGGTCAGCAGGATTCTGGCTTCAGTGAAGCTAAGTCTTCTGAGATTTGGTAATGAAATGAGATTAACTACATGCAAAATAAAGTTGCATCAGATAAGCCAATTAATAAATTTTATTCACAACTTTCCACCTAACACCAGAATTTTTCACTCAGTGAACATACTTGAACCAGAACAAAACCTAAACCTAAGGAGATAATATCTAATTTAACTTAGTAGGTATAAAATGCAAATGTGTTGGGCAAGTATGAAAAATAGAAAGGTTTCAGTAAGAAAAGGTGAGAAACAATATAAATAGTGATTTGTTTCTTAAGTAAATACTTTAATGTATTAGTTCTGAATCAACATTAGGAAGGTAGCAAAATTTTGGGACTGGATTTTTAAAATTTTTATTACTTCTTTCACTTTGTATTAGTGAAAAGTTTTTCAATAAAAACAAACATAAATCTCTGATGGCAAAAGCTGAGAGGAACACACACCTCCTCATCTCCCACAATGAAATCTTTGTAACAAATAGCAGTGCTTAGCGATTCTGCACAAAAGTCTTGAGACTGGGGTTTTGAAGAACGAAAATTAAACTGCATGGCTTGCTAGCACCTGCAAGGAATCTACCACTTGTTTGTAAAATACCAACATGGACAAAGAGCAGAACCTGGTCTATCTTCTGGCCTGACACAAGTCACTTACAACTACGTGTACACCCCTGCACAAAGCCCTAAAGCTGACTGCTGAAGTAGAGTATGGGCCTGACACTAAACCATGACACCTAGGTAATTGTAATAGCTCCTTCACCACAGAGGCATTTAACCAGCAAGACATTCCTATTTTTTAAATAAGAATTACATGCCTTTCTTAAACAGCTACATGAAAAAGAAATTACTATTTGGATGATCCACACCAATGATTAATTACCCTCACTGTTAAAAAGCTGGCCTTTTACTTCCAACTTGAATGCTTTTAACTCTTATTCTCAGACACTGGATCATGTTATGCCATGGCTGGCTAAATTAAAGAGTCTTTGAGTGGAACAAACATCATTAACCAGCTCTTCCTAGGAGCCTAAGGGTATGTGTATAGTCTTTAGTGCACTGTGCTTTGGCACATCTGCACAGACTTCAAATGAATCAGTTCAGGAAATAATAGCAACCATGACAAGGAACTGAACAAGCTCTCCAGGAATTCAGGATGCAGGCGGGAGTCAGCTGCCACCCTGAGTCTGTGCTGATATGTTTTCACTCTTACTCTCAGCCAGATCAAAATACATCTGGGCACTGTCCCTCATAATGCAATTACATTGTCAAATTCCAATGCAGTCTTGCACCAGGAGGGCTAGTCACCCACATTTCACCAACTTTCAGGCCCTTTGAGAAACAAAGAAACACAAAAAATGACCCTATTTCTAATTAATCAACAGCAGCCACACATGCATCACAGCTCAACCTGCACACACTTGGCAACCTGACATTGCAGTGATGTAGAGATGTTTTGCCTGGGAGTCATGGAATAAAAAAGCCCTGTATAGTGTCTTCAGAGAGGAAATAGTTTCTGCTTTGTGATGCTGCTGTATACAGGCCTATACGCACACATTCTGTGCACAAAGGCTCTGTTGGCAAGGGATGCTTCCGTCCTCAATCCCAAACTGACAGGTGTGAAAGATTTTGGCTGGCAGGTCCACATTGTGACATACCAAGCCTGTTTCCCTACACCACCCTGTGCGGTCAGAATGAGACACAACTTTTCTGTAGACCCTCCATTTAGGCACCAACACAGGGTCCTTTGCAAAACCAGCAGCATCCTGTCTTCTCCCTCTTTACTATACTGCATTCATTCACTCCACTGAAAACACTGCTTTCTCTGTGTGCACACGTGTGTGTTTATGCATGTGTGCTCTGCATGCCACACATTCTCCATCCCAGACAAATCTGTATTCTCTGATCATCCCCAAAAGCACGTTCCACCATATTATTAGAGCCTGAACTCCTAAACTGGTGTTGCAATCTCACTGCAGTTAATGGAGCTACCCACAAAGCACAGACAAGTCGGGACTCTGCTGGGTGTTGGCAAATGTCTCATTAAGTAGAAGCATTTAGCAACTCTAGATTTCTGCAGAAGAAAAAAAAAATCAGGAAGCTCTCTGTAGTGTACTAAGGAGGAAGAAAAGTTGAAGACAAAGAATAAAAGGAAAAGACGGTGAAATTTAAAATAGCTAAAAGAAAATCATTCTTCCTTTTTGCCATTTCATTTATTGATTCCAGCTCCCCCACAAAAACAACACGAGGAATGTTAGAAAAGACACAGCTGGATTAAATGAAATTAGATTTTAAAAGATTCGGGTGATAAAGCTGATTAGATAAACTAGACAGATAAGTCAGTAGATAGATGACCAAGTCAGACACCAAATCTACTTTCTGGGTATCCATTTTTATTAGAATTTGAATTTACATTGGAGATTTCTCAGAAGCTGCCATATCTGACAAAATTACACTGTACTAACTAGCATTACTGGACCCCCAATCCAGATACACCTACTTTAATGGTACCCTTTGAAAGAATATACTTCAGTAAAAAAATCATGCTGACAAATAGCACAAGCTGCTTTCATAACTACAGGCCAGAGAAGGTTCTGTGAGGAAATAAATATTCCTTTATGTTTGATCAGAAAAATAGATCAGATTTCTTGCTCCTACTACAGGTCATTAAATTGGCTTTATTTCCCCTTTCTATCAAGTGTCCTGACTTGCTTATCGTGATGAGCTTATTCTCTGGTGAAACACTGCCAGCTTAGTCATGCAAGAAACCCTCCTGCCAGTCCTCAGCATCTCGCTTGTGAAAGTTGCTCTTCAATCAGAGTATCACAGGGTTCCTTATCTTCTAGAGTAGCCCCTGAACCTACAAGGTGTAGCTTGGGGTGCTTTGAACTACTTTACAGGTAGAGCTGGTGACTTCTCCACACTGAATGTAAAGCCAGTTAAATTCTCCTTTTCTGGGTCACATAGAAAATGTGTTTGACCAGCTGCAAGGATTGGATTCTAGCCAATGTGCTTACTGTGTGGGCTGTGTTAAGATTTATGATGTGTCTTAACTAATAATTTTCTAGCTGTTAAATTCTTGAGATTTGTAAATAATGTGGCTGATAAATATTCTGCTGTCACTTGGCAACTGAACTGATTTTTAAAACAAAGTTATCTGTGTTTGAAAAAGAGAACAATGTCTGCACATACCTTCATTGTAGAAAGAAGCACATATTCTGTGTCAGCAACGAAAAGAAACATCTCTCAATAAAAGAGTGTTTTGGTGGATCGATTCATTTTCCAAACACACTGCATGAACCACTAGTTAGACAACCCTGTCAGCAGGAGGACACCTGCAGCTCAAAAGGTTTCCCTTTTATTATCCACTTGCTGAAGAATGCTATGTGGAATACCTGCACTCTTGGAAAAAGCTTTCAAAGTGATACAAAATGACTGATGTTTGCTTTCCTATAAAAGCTATTTGCAATCTCTGTGAAGAAACATAGTCAGAACATGTTCTGTACATCATTTTCACAGGATAGCTTAATTTCCATATTTTGCATTTGATTCACAGTCATTCAGTGGAACCCGCCCTGCATAATCCTGGGACATCTCATCAAATCTTATGTTGTTCCCATTTAGGATTTTACGGTCTTTACAAACACATAATGAACAGCACCATCAGTTTCTGCTGCATCCAAATAAAAACACCACTCTGAAATACATTATCATTAATGTAGAGTATTACCCACCTTGTGTCCCAAGTCTATTTTTAAAAATGATTTATGAACAAAAATTGACACATGTAATTAACCTAATTTGTGCATTCCATGGTAAGTGTTATTATAGAACTCTGCTCTAAATTAAACAAAATTAAATCCTGATAAAAAATTTACTATCCTGCAGTCCCCAAATGAGCCTATGGTTTAACAGAAGGTTTCATGTAAAAACCATTAGTTTAAAACTGAATGAGTCTCATTCTTGCACTATTAATTTTAGTCTTTTAGTTTTATACTTCAGGTTTTGCAGATTATGCTTAATTAACTTTTTATAATGACATTTAAATTAGCTGTTCTATATGTGATAAGAATACCTTGACAGATATGTTTCTAATTTGACCTGCAGGATTTAATTTTGGAAATCTGTACTTAGTCTGATGTCTGTTTGCACTTTTTCTTCCCTGTCCCGCTTTCTTCTGAGCCAAACATTTTCCTCTCATGCCTTTGATATTCTAGGAAGGCAGATAGCTACAAATCTTCAGCTCAAATCATGCCAATGCATATTTATTTGGATTTTAAGTGGCATTAAAAGAAATTTATTCCGAAGAAGCTTAGACAAAAACATACTTTAAAAAAATTGCTACATTAAATGTATAACTAGGTTTACCACAAAATCACCCTACTTTGAATGGAGAATACTCTTAATGTATGCCCTTCTTTTTACCTACATAGCAGTGCACCTTAGGAACACTCATGGAGCACAGCTTTGGTTGTGAAACTCACGGAGAGGAACACCACCCTTCAAAGCACATCAAAGTAGTGAGATAGCAGTTCTAATACACATATCAAGTTTGTTCAGCTCACACTAGAGCAAGACTTTCCAAGCTACCTTTTACCTTTTCAACTAGAAGAATCTTTTCAGCATCAAAAATAAAAAATGGGCCCAACTCTGACCAAATCCTTAACATTAATGACACCGCTACCTGAAAGAAATGTAAAAATTGTTTGGACAATAGGAAATGAGTTTGAATTTGCTTAGACAAAAGCTCTGCAGATGCTGGCCTTGACTACGTATCCATCATTTCTATGTAATGCATCACACAGGTGGACATTGTATCTTTTCATCATCCAGACCAACAGAATGTGCAATCTGTTTCTTACCTGAAGTCCCCCTGGAAAGGATGGAAGGAAAGCCGTTTGTCTGGATACTTGCAAAGGAGTCTGGATGCAATCTCAGGTCTGCACAACAGTCAGGTCCTCCCCATTTAACATAAGAAGTTTTGCCACTTACAATCATGCTCATTCTGGGGGAATTCTAAAACATAATAAGAAAAAAACACAATGAGATAAAAAAATAATCAATCACACATACTGTAATTGAACGGATTTTCTAGTCTTAAAAGGGAACAAGTACTGAGGGTCAGGCTGGTTTTGGTTATTGTTAACAAAGTTTAAAAAAACCTCGCAAAACCTATTTGAATAGATGCTTTTTTTCCACAAGCCCCCCTGTGCTAGACCCACAGTCATCTTAATTACTTTTTTAATTTGATAATAATACTCTTGAACAGCCTCAAATCTCAAGAACAATATAAAATATTGTTATAATGGCTTGTCAAAATAATCTGATTAGCACGATTTAAAATAAGAACATCTATTACTGAATTATAATACAAATTATGTGAAATGCCAACTCATCTTTTTCTGGTTTGAAGCTTCATAAGATGCTTAACATACCTGATCTGATTACACTCTACTTCTTTTACTTTTCATCTTATTACTTCTGTAATCCCAAATGGACATTGTTTGTAACCTACTATGGCTGTTTCCCTCCTCCCCTTTCTTCTGGGAAGTCAACCTGGTTTCAGGTTTGAAAAATTTTTGGTGAGAGGTATGTCCCTGAACATCTACTGAGGCCCAGTTGCAAAACTACTTCCCTAGGATGGTTGCAAATTAAGTTAGGCAAGTCAGTCGGTAGTGTTATTAACACTGCATCAATCACAACATCCCCCATGCGTTACGGCAGCTACTGGAAAAGAGCACAGTCTAAGGTCCCACAAGTCTGCTGGCATTTCCATTAATGTAATGTGTTATATGCAGGTATCATATGAAGCATTAAGTTCGCCTAGAAACAAATGGTCCTTTTGTATCTTGCTATCCAATCAAAGCAAAAGAACTCAGAGAATATTTGGTATATTGAAGATTTTCCTGACCTCACTTAAAAGACATTGTAAAGGACACTAACATTTACTCTGAACAGAAACATTGCTATCATGTTATAAAATAATCATGACACACACATTCACTAAGTAAATTCATTCAATAACTGGATACTATATTAAAAAGATCAGGAGACTCCTAGGAAACATTAAGAGAAAGTCATTGTTATCATTGTTAAGAAATACTCAGTCAAACTCTATTCTCAATTGCACTGGTGTAAATTTATCATAGGTCCATTCACTTTAGCGGTCTCATGATTCTGCCAGCTCAAAGTCTATAACCTAGGAGAGTCACCGCAAAGCTAAAGTTATTTGCTGTTTCAGATTTATAGTGATGAAACATAGCTGTGCTCAGTCTATCAATCATCATTCTTTTGAGACACAGTAGGTAAACTGAATCATGGCCTCTGTCCTACACATCACCATGTTTTTTTGTGATCTATGCCATCTTGTCCCTCCTCCAAGAACTTCAGAAGCAGACACAAAGAAAAAATAAAAAGCAGAAGTTTGTTTTTTTTTTATTCCCCTCTCAAGACTAATAAAAGCTTCTAACTGGTTCAATTGATCTAATTTGTAAAATGAATTATCCCACACAGAAAATTTCCATTATGAAATTTCTGGCTGAGAAAAAAAAACAACCTAGAGACCTTCCCCAGACTTGAATATTTTGGATTAAACACCTGCAGCAATCTGTGCGTAGCTCATGTTTTAAATTTTTTAGGGTTTATTCGGTATAATAATCCAAGGTGAATTAAGGTTATCACAATTTAAAAAGACTTCTAGTGCTAAAGCATCTTGATACATCAGAGGAGAAGGGGAAAAAACACCCCAAACTATCTACCTGTAGTGTTAAAATGAAATAGAAAAAAAACAAAAACAAAAACAAAAACAGAATACAGGGTAATTTATTTTTTCTGTTCCCAGATTACAGATGGGAAGAGAAAATGACATCAATTTATGGACATTCTCAGGATAATTCAACTAGAAGAACAGCATTTAAAATATGTGTATGAACTATTAGATAGATGAAGTCTTGCATCTGAGAAGTCATTAAGTCCTTATTTGGTTTAACTTGCAGAGACTGTTCAATAATTAGTAGAATTTTTTATATTCAAGAGTCAAGGAGAAAGACATTGATAACACAAAAATGACCACAGAGAGCAGACTGTAAAATAACCAAGGCAAAAAAATCTATGTAGATTTTATGTGAGAGGTAATATTTCATTTATAGATTTAAATCATGTCACATTTATGATCCTAAAATGTTCCAGAGCAAATGGGCAATATCCACAGTGATTTCAAAATGCTCGGATTAATAGCTGTTAAAGTAGATGAGTTTATTAGTACAAAAGTTATAAAATGTGCAGACAGTAGACCTGCAGAAATAATGAATGAAAAAGAAAAGCAGTGTAAAAGTCCCAAAGCACCTACTGTTGAGATGCAAAGAAAGCTGGTTTTGCAAGAGAGTTTTTCAGGAGCTCCTGAGCACTTTGGAAGTGTGCTTATGAAAGCAGTGAGGCAGAATTTTGCTCCTGCATAGAGAAACCACCTGGTCCCCCAGGAAGCCAGGCTCAAAACCAAGGCATCCTGCTTCAGAACAGCACCTAAGCTTCAGAAATACGTCTAAGTCTTTCAGGTCAGGTGTGACATTTGATAATGCAACAATACAGGACATACGATTATTATTTTTTAGAACATACTAATGAAACTGTCTAGACTCCTTCATTAATTCTCCTCCTATTCCAAAGTTCAGCCTGGGTCAGCTCTTTTCTTCCTCTGGTTAGTTCATCCCCTGTTGGTAATTGAGGAAACATCGAGATTTTTCCCTCCCTTCGGTCATATAATTAATATATTTTTTTATTCATCAGCTGAACTGACAGCAAATCTGCACAAGATGTAGCTTTTTCACATTCACACAAAGGTAGCTTTTTTTTCCATGTACAAAAAAAGGATAAAATGGGACTCACCACAGCTAAAGGCCAGTCAAACTGCCTACTTT